>JAQHUG010000746.1:151400-174165 GCA_028555095.1 Dicrostonyx torquatus | reverse complement strand
TGGTATGTACTCACTCATTAGTGGACCTTAGCCATTAACAAAGGACATTAAGCTTACAGCTCACAAGCCTGCAGAAGCCAAATAGCAAGGTGAACCCAAAGAAAAACATATAAAGATTTTCCTGGAAGTCGGAAGGTTTTTTTTTTTTTTCCTAACAAGAATGTATTTCACAGACAGGCAACATGCAGAGTGAGAGACCTAGGAACACAAAGAAAGCTATCAGGTTCAAGCCAATAAGGTATATGCGGCATCCTCCATACCTTCTGGATCAGTTCCTTCCTCCAGGATCGTGCTTTGAGTTTCTGCCTTGACAATCTTTGAAGATGGCGTGTAATACATAAGATAAAATAAAACTTTCCCTCCCTACTTTGCATTGGTTGTGCTGAGCTATCATAATAATGGAAGCCCTAAAAAAGAGAGTGGTAGAGAAAAACACCCAGATTTGCCCTCTGTTCTCCACATGTAAGTAAACACATGTACATGCACAGACATGAACAAACATACAATATACATGTGCATACATGTGCATGTGTGCATGCGCACACACACATACAGTGAGACAGATTAATAACCTAGTGCATCTTTATGATAAGGAAATACTTTGTGCTACTTTTTGTTTATAAAGTGAACTATGGAAAGATCTAATATACAAATGTATAGGTTTTCTATCCAGCCAGTTTACTGATTACTTATTCAACAGTTTCTGCAAAGGAATGTACAGGATGAGACTTCCAAGAGCCAAGTAAACTCAGCTGAGAGAATAGGTGATGGAAAGGATGTACTCACTTAGGTCTGATTACTCATATCAAGGATGCAGAGAAGAAAACAGAAAAATAATCCTCTTGTAAGCTCTTCTCAGAATTATCTCCTGATATTTTGTTTTCTCTATCACAGGGTAGATGGTCCTTCCATGGCATTGATTACTTAGCTTTCAATCTCTCTGCTCACAAACATACTCTAGAGATATGAGAGATTATGTATGTCATACACATGGTGTTTGCATTTACAATGTAAAAGCAAGGAAATTAAGATGGTTTCTCTTTTCTCTTGTTTATTGTATTATCTTTTTCTTATTTGAAATTTGGACAATTGTTTCAACCTCCATAGACAGTAACCTTAACTTTACATAGACACATAATATGTCTACTACATACATACAGTCTACTAAATGTTTATTATTTATAAGGTGCATTTCAAACAATAATATCCAAGTTCTTACATATAATATCTCTTTTTTACTATTTTCCCATGTATTTTTTTGGCATCTCAAATTCTGATATTGAAATGCATTCCAAAATATTCAAGCTGCTTGGTATTTCCTGCAAAGTCTACACACCTTCCTCTTGAAATTTCTCAGCAAGCTGTGTCTTATCTTGTCTCTTTTCTCAAGTATCTGATGAGATACAGCTTTGCAATTCTCAAGGCATGCAGAACTTTATACCCTTTTTAGCTAAAAAAAAGTTCCTTCTGCAAAACTTAATAGCATATAACTCCAAAAATTTGTTATAATTAAGTAACCCCCAAAGCTGTGAGACTGTGGTTTCTGGTTGAAAACGTGTCTGCAGCATTTCAGTGCACTTAAGTTTAAGTGTCTGTCACTGTGGGATTCTGCTATTCAGAACTACTTTTTCATTTAGCCCTTATCATTACCACTAAAGTAACAAAATGATAATCTAGTATTTGTCTATTTCTAGTCTAACCATAAAAGTACATTTATAGAAACCGTCTTAAATATTCAAAATATAAGTGTAAAAAATTTTATACTTGTAGAGCTTCTATTTGAATTGAAAATATTAATAACAGAAGGCAGTGTGTGTCTATATGCTCTCAATAAACAGCTTAAAATGTCTTTGATGAGAGAGCAGCACACCACAGAGGAAACTGGGAAGGCAAAGATACAGTGGGATGACAGGGCAAGCAAAGTCACACTGTGGATGGAGTAAAATGGTGCTGAAATATCAGCAGTAAATTGAATATGAAAGGAGGTAAACAATATTAGCTTAGTGACACAAACCTTAGAGCCACTGGGAAGATTTAAAACTAGTCAAAGTGGAGCAATGGGCAACGTGCTCCATCGATCTAGATAGAAGTTTTTCCTCTCTCTTTTGAGTTTTGGTGTGTGTGTGTGTGTGTGTGTGTGTGTGTGTGTGTGTTATTTTTGAAGACAAAGTACTATTATATAGCTGATGTTGGTCTTACACTCACCGTGTAGCCTGGCTTGATCTCAAACTCAGCTGCTTTTGTCTCTGCCTTTCCAGCACTATATTTACAAGTGTATATCTGTGGCCTATGTGATAACTAGAAAAAAAACCTAATTACATTATATATATATATATATATGTATGTATATGTATAAATGATCATTCTGGCAGTATAATTAAGGATGGTTTAGAGAGGTATGCACACTGGATGTTTGGAAGCTTCCTCCAGCACCAATCTTACATAGATGATACCTCAGCAAGGACTATAGTCATGACAATAAAAAGTGGTGAAATTCCAGATGTAATTTGGTGACAAAGCTAAAATAATTTTGTACTGGATTGGATGTATAACATGAGAGAAACAAGGGAAATTCTTCTTGACATTAGACCATTTATTAGTATCTGAGAAAATGTTTTAAATGAATAAAATTATGACAAAGTATAACTCATATGCAAGGTGATAAAAATGTAGTTTAATTTTTCTAATCAAACTTCCAATCCAATCTGAGGAAATAAAACCATATGGGTAACAATAAAACCTCAGCTATTGGAGTATCAAAATGATATTTTAATGTTGACTGTGAACACAATTATTACATGAGACTTCAAGGCCTTTAAATGTCAGGGATAGAATTTATTAAATTACTATTGTATACTCAGTTCTTGGAACACACAAACCCCTCAATTAACTAAACTTTTAAGAACAGTATTTCAAGAATGAAGAAGTTGGAGAAACTTCTAATTTCCTTTCTTCTGAAAATTACACCAGTGTTTCTAAAGCTGGTATTTCTAATCTAGTAGAGAGACAATGGGGAACATCAGTAAAATGGGAAATTTACTCTATTAAAGTATTATTTTTTAAGTACATTTTAATTGAGAATTAATTATTTTTTGTCAAAGACAAAAAAAGAAAAAGAACATATGAACTTTTACTAATATTATGAAATATATCATCAAAATGAACACATTTAAGCAAGATGATATTTGTCTTCAGTTGTTGTTCTAAGTTCCCATGCATATTTATAACCATATTCATGAGTATGTTTCAATTTGTGCTAATAGCTAGACCTACTTCTGTCACATATAACTTGCTTCTGAACGCAAGAGAATCAACTGTCATAATTTCAACATATTTAAGGTTACATGCAGTTGATATGATCAAGGTTTAGAAAAATATCAGGAAAACAGAATTATTCTGAAGTTATAAGCACTATTCATGGATATTAATATTTTGTATTTCCATTTGATGTCTGTTTTCTTCTTTTAAATTCTCTGCTACATTTTGTGGTGGTTAATCCTTATCAACTTGATTAAATGTAGTGATCACTGGGAGACAATCATCTGGGCATCCTTTTGGAGAGCTATTGTGATTGTATTGATGTAAGAAGTCCTTTGCACTAAAGGAAGGACTGTTCCCTGGTCAGGATCCTGAACTGTGAAAACTAAGATGGGATTTGATCATATTTCTATCTCTCCCTGCTTCCCAAATTCAGATTCAATGTGATCAGCTCCCTTCTGCTCCTGCTATGACACTTTCCTACTTGCTACCATCCCTTCCTCACCAGAACAGACTGTAAGCTAACATAAACTCTTTCTTCCTAAGACACTTTTCTAAAAATATTTTTGAACAGCACCTGAAAAGGTATGTGTATCTTCCTTTCTGCGATATGCTAACGTTAGACAAAAGATTGTCTTTCCTCCAATCCCAATCTCTTAAATCAAACACTTAGGAGATACAATACCTTCACCTGCATACTGAGTTCATACTAAATTATCCAGAAAAACTCATTCAGGGAGACTGCTCATTTTTTCCTTGACATATTAAACCTCAAGAGCAATTGCTGTTTGGGGAAAGTTTTCTCCCTCCCTGAGACTAACTACTAAAACCTTAGAATCAAATGCACTCAGACTGCCCGTAAATATAGACAATTGGTACTGCTAATGACTAAGAATCTATTTGTAAACTTCCATCTCAGTCCTCAGTTTATTTGGCTCACTTTCTAGCTCTATTATTTTAGCACTGACAGCTTCTGATTATAACCTAATCACAATATCTTGATTCCTCAACTATGGACCAATTTGAAAATTTCTAATTTCTCATTATTTATTTTATTTTCTTTAGTTTTGTTTGGAAAATGAGGTCCATGTGACTCTCAAATTTATATTTCTTTAGCTAAAGTGTTTATAGAGTCTAAGCAGTAATGAGAGTAGGGGAATGAAAGTACAGAAGAGTGAGACAAAATACTCCAGGAATTAACATGACTGTAAGTAGTTTGAATGTTCTCTAGGTGTCTTTAGAATTTTAGAAGAGTACATAGTATTCTTTTGTGTGTTTTGATGACTTAACATTTACCAGGAAAGACCATTAGAGCAGAATTTCAAGAGATTTTTAAAAAAACTTTTTTTGTGTGTGTGTGTGGCAGGACTTTTCTGAATAACAGCTCTGACTGTTCCCATAACTAGTTTACTAGGCTGGCCTTGAACTCACAGAAATTTACGTGCACCTGTCTCCAGATTGCTGGCTTTACAGGGCATGCACCACCATACCCAGCTAAGAGATGGAAAATTTAACATACAAAAAAATGAGTTCATGATTCATTCATTCCATAACTATTTGTTAATTAGGCACTAGGGTCATTTTTATTCTCATGAAATATGCTATCAATATGAGTAAATTATTTCAAACCCTTTGACTTTTCTGTTTATTGTTTAATAAAACTTTGAAATGGTTAGTATGTAAGAAAACTGAAAATCTTCTAAAGTGATATTATTGAATTAGAAGATGTTAAAGAACATAATGAAGATAACAAAACAATATCAATGTTATATAAAATCGCATTGGATATTGAGATTCCATCTATCAGACATTTTTCTGTCTAATTATTATTACTGCATTATTGTTAAAATCATTGAACATATTTGAAAAGTAAAGAGGCTGAAACAAGCAAATATAAACAGGAAGACAACATTATGGAAGACATGATGAGATGACAGAGCCTTTGGAACAATATGAGAAGCACTTATGGGACAGTGTTTGATGAGAAAGAGATCTTAGTGCAGATCGTGATAAACTAGCAAATGATGGAAAGACAAATGATATAATATATCAATGATATATTAGAGACATCTAAGATAAAATTCTTTAGTTCTAAATTGTCATATTTAAACTTCTTAAAACTTCCAAAGGATGTGGGGGTTGTGGAGTTCTTCAACTTACACAAGCAGGAATAAACTTTTTCAACAGGAAGATCATCTGAAAAAAGGATATAAAGCACTGAATATAGATATCACACTGAAAGTCTAAAATTGGAAATGATTTACTCCCTAAAAAAAGAAAAGGACGTTAATTTATTCATGCACTTACTTGTTTAGAGACACTGCATCTTACTGCTTTACTTATAGTCGTCTATAAAGTTTAGGGAAGACACAAGAGTTTGCTGTCAGAGACAAGCTTGCACTTATCCAGTGCTCTCCATGTTCAAAGAGAAAAGTGATAAATCTTACAAAAAGATAAAAATGATTAAGAGTTGGGCGTTTGTTTCAAACAGTTCACAGTATAATGTGATAAATTTTTCAAAATTCTTGACAGTGGGAAATGAGTCCTTGATAGGTTTATGTTCTCTAAGAACAAAAAATATTCATAATTCCTTCTCTCCTGACCCCATGGAAGTAGCAGATAGTTTTATAGGGAAATAAATTTTGTATTGTATCTTTAAGAATGTGTGGGAATTCAGAAAACATGGCAGCAATCAGTGTTAGCATGCCAGAAAGAGAAAACCCTAAGTTCCTCTGACAAGACTAATTAGGAAAGTTTTAGTATGTCTGGTTTTTATGCTGATGGTTGAAAACTTAAGAACCATGTCTGAGAGTAGGTCTTTGAATCTGTCATGTGATTTAGAAAGTCCAAAGTGATGTTTTAGGACAGGAAGAAAAAATAATACTTGAAAAGAACATTTTTGAATGGAATTATTCTAGTACATTAGAACAATAGAATTGCATTTGTTGCTTTTTGTAATTGATAGGCAACAAAGAAACTCTCCTGTCATTCAAAGACCTTTAAGTAGTTGACACTTAGCCTTTTAGCACCCACTCGAAAGAACAACTTAAGACTGGGATGCTGCTTAAATCTAAAAGCTAAAATTTCAAACTAGAAAATATCCAGTGAATACCACAAAGGATTCATCTTGGAGACTCCATAGGAAAGAGGTTTAATATTCTAGTAGATTCACTTTCTAAATTTACATTACCTTAATTTATGTAAATTACTTTCTAAACTATAAAGTTAAACATCAAAACTACCAAGAACATAGTTTTAACATAATTTCCTTCTTTATTTCTCTAAAATATCAATGGTCATTTTAATTTCAAAATGTGCTTTGTGTGATACCATATTATCTTATTTTAGAGGATGAGAAATATAATAAACTATGATGTATGAATAAAAATTATTTTAAAAGTTTAAAAATTAGTTTGTGAAGAGAACAGTCACATCATCAAACTGTTCATTTCCTCCTGTCTACCCTAGAGTTCTGCCAGTTATAGCTATATAGCAACTACTGTCTCTGTGGTTAGTAACAACTTGGATACATTTCCTTTTCTGAGTTTTTAATTTCTATTTGTTATCACTATTTTCACTGTCTAATTTATAACAACTATACTGTTATCAGAAATGAAAATCAAAACAATCATATACTGAGATTTGAGTTTCAGGATTCTCAGACCTCACTTGACATTGGTTGTAGTGAAGGGGTGTGGTCTTGACCATTTCGGCTTATAGCCACGCCCCGCCATTAGCTAATTATTCTGCCCCTTAATTAATTAATGGGGATTTAATGGGGCTGGACCACCAGGTCCCAAGAGGGGTATAAAATGGTAGGCCCACGTGGAAAGCTCTCTCTCTGCGCAGATCACCGACCTGCCTGCTTCTTCGGAGGAGCTCTCTCTGGTATAGTAATCTGTGTGTATTTTGGCCTTTATTAAACTTGTGTGTCTTAAATAAAACTGTCACATTGTAGAAGGAGCTGGCTGGTAGTTAGTCCCCAGACATTTAGCCCCAAAATAATGACACAGAAACTATATTAATTATAACACCGCTTGATCCATTAGTTCTCGTTTCTTATTGGCTAACTCTTACATATTAATTTAACCCATCTCCATTACTCTGTGTATCACCACGTGGCTGTGGCATACCGGGTAAAGTTCCCAGCGTCTGTCTCAAGCAATTTATTGGAGTAAGGTCCTTAGTTCCTGGGCACGTAGCCCTGATATAATCACAGAGAAACTGCATTATTTAAATCACTGCTTTACCCATTAGCTCTAGTTTCTTATTGGCTATCTCTTACATCTTAATTTAACCCATCTCCATTAAACTGTACATCACCATGCGGACATGGACTACCAACAAAGTTTCAGCACATCTGTCTCCGGCTGCTCCATGGCCTCTCTGCTTCTGCCTTCTTTCTCCCAGCATTCTGTCTAGTTTCCTCCCCCCAGCTCTGTTCACACATCAAATAATTTTATATACTCTGTGCTTTATATCACTATATATACAGAATATTCATCTTCTCATAGGAGCAGCAGTGATGGTGCAGATCAACCAAACTCATTTATGTAATTTAAACACTAGTAGGATGAATAGCTGTATGGACACATAAACAACAAATACAGTTCCATGACAGAAAAAATATAAGATAACAAAGAAAGAACATCAGAGGAATTACTCTAATCTTGGAATAAGAATAAGAGAAGTCTTAGCAAGAAACAAATTCTCAGGTTGGTAAAGGAATGGGCAAGGTTTGATGGAGGATAGGCAATGGTTTCCCCATCCCTGCCTTATTCAATGGAGATGATGAGCTGAGAGACAACAGAGAGTAAGAAGCCTTACATCAAAAGTAGAAGCCATGAATGTTCAGTTACACTAAAGGAAATCCACACTATGGAAAGTTTGTGTCATCCCTATGTGACCATTCTATTTTACATAAATATCAAGGATCACTTGACTTATGGAGCAAGACATTTTTAAAATTTCAAGACATGGTAGTCTTGTCTCCCACTGGTGATTATATCTGTTTTAATATCAAATTATTTTTTGTGTCCTGGCAATGGTGAAGTATGCATGGACATCCCGCATATGGCAGGCAGTTTTGTTGAACTTGCCCATATTGGGTTTCACGGTCTAAGTTGATGAGGACGACTGACCAGGTCTCTTCCTTAAGAGAGCCCCATATCTCATTACAGATGGTTGTGATCCACCATGTGATTGCTGGGAATTGAATTCAGGACATTTGGAAGATCAGGCAGTGCTCTTAACAGGTGAGACATAGGAATATATAGATATTGCAAAATATATGTAAGATGATTATTTAAATATACATGTGTATATGCATATATGTCTACACACACATACAAAAACATATCTTACATAGTATTCTTGTACTAAAGAAAAGTCTCCACAGTTCCAGATAAATCTTTTTTTTTTCAGTAGACCTAGAGATACACATGAATTTGTGCTTCACTTTACTGTAATGTTTCCCTCTGCATTCTTAGACACATGGAGCTTTCTATTTGCCATGAGTAACACTTCTTCTAGTTATTTTTTGTTTTCTGAGTTTCTTAATTATACATGATTTAAGATTGAATTTGGTTTTACCACATTTGTTACCCCCATTAAATGGTAATGTACACTCCTGATGCAATAGAGTTTAATTCAAATAGGTAATGTTAACATTTTTCTAGATAAATAGTGTTAAATGTATGGGTAGTAAAAGTCAGTTCTCTATATTAATTTAGATTCTATTTTACTTGACTTGTCTTCTTATTACTGAATGTGAGCTGAAATGTCATATTGAACAATGTAAGAAATCAGGACGCACCAACTGTAGAATCTGTTTAGGTAACTTTTCCTTTAATTAAAGCCTTCTATCGTTTACTTAAATATTTATAATATTCTAACCCAATTTTAAAATGTATATGTTATCTAATTTCTCACTTTATTCTCTTATGTCTTAGGTATGACAATGGGGGATGTGTCCTGGGCAAATAACATTGGCACATATCAAAATATGGTTTCCTTTTTTACTTTTAAATATGCTTTTTCTACATCCAATTCTCTTTTTAATGTTATATAGGTTAATGTTTTGCCTGTGTGCATTAGTGCATGTGTGCATGGGTGTGTATCTGTGTTTACATATTTTATACTTGATTCATAGAGTAAAAAAGTACCTTAAAAAATGAGCTTTAGATCTGAGAGAGTCACTTTCTCAGGAAAACAAGGTAGGAAATGATGGGGAATACTGTGATGTCTTCTTCAGACCACTACATATATGCCCACAGGTAGACAGACAGAAGAAAGAAAGAAAGGAAGAAAGAAAGAAAGAAAGAAAGAGAAAAAGAAAGAAAGACACACACAAGCACACGTACACCATTTCTTTTTTTTTCATTTTTTTTATTGTTAAAAGAAAAATTTACATTTACTCCCCTTGTTCCCAGCCCTCCCGCTCCCCCACTACCCTAAGATGGTGCAGGATACCCTGTCCTATGGGGAGCCCAAGGCCCGCCCCCCTCCATCTCGGTCTAAGAAGATGTGCATCCATATAGAATAAGTTTCCAAATAGTCAATACATGCAGAAGAGATAGGTCCCAGTGCCATTATCGTTGGCTTCTCAGTCAGTCCCCACTGGCAGTAACATTCATAGGGTCCACTTAAGTCATATGCTCATTCAGTCTTGGTCCAGCTGGATTTGATGAGCTCCCAATAGATCGAGCACACTGTCTCTGTTGGTGGGCCATTTCTTTAAGGGCATGCGAAAAAAATAATAGCTGTAATTTGTGAGTGACAGTGCACAGAGAGATGCTATTAGCGACAACAGATGTTGGAAAAAAAAAAGCATGTTATTTAGTGTTGAAGGAAATGGAGAAGTACCTTACAGATGGCAATCAGAAGTCATGGCTGTGCAAGAAGATCAGGAGTACGGACTGTTTCTAGGTCCAGCACAGGTTCCTTGGGGTCAGATGATGGACCACAAAGCCAGTATCTAGAGATTGTACCTTCCACTGTGTGCTTTGCATTACAATAAATAAAAAATACTCTCCCTCAGAAGACACTTTAAGGCTTCTGAAATTCCCTGCGTGTTTCCTCTGAATCCGATCCTCTAAAAATATGGAAAAACTAAGATTTTCATTCAGTATTGTCTTCATTAAAAGAAATAAAGAAGCTATTTTTTCCCTCTGTGTTAATTCTTATGACATTAAGGAAGAGTAAACAAGAATGACACTCTACTGAAACCAAAGAAGACTATTAACAGTCAAAAGTACAAATTGTGCTGGTACAATTTTTAGCTATCATAAACATCAGAATACAATTCTGGATATCATTATAAGGTGTTTCCATTATCTGATGCTTCTCTCATTTATGCCTTTCACCACTTACTATCTGAGTAGCTTTTCAAATATACCTATCTTTTTATATTTGGTCTTTTTCTAAACCCTTCAGTCTTTTTAGACATTAGTCATTTTCAAATCTCTTCAGTTAGATTTTGGAACAGAGAATCAATTTTAACCTGAAGCATTTTCTCAGAGTCCTTTACCAACAGCTTAGATTTTTCAGAGATGTTCAATGGGTGTTCATGCTAAGGTAACATTTTTAAAACTAGGATATTTTTAAAATTAAATGTGTTAAGGAAAGTTTGCTTGTCTTGTTGGTTAGTTTTCAATAAAATTTTCACCTAAGGAACTAATTCAGAAGCCAGATACTTTACATTACCTCGGTTGAAAAAAACTCATCAGGCCTAAGCAAGGAGGAGAGTCAAAAATAACAGAAATTATTGCAGGAAGTATCTAACATGATTCCATTTGTAACTCAGTCAAATTTCTTCATTAAGAATTCCAGTTTTAAGAGCAGAAAGAAAAGGATAACAACTAATTCACTATGGTAAATAAAGGGATACTGATAAATGTTTAGAGTGTATTTAATTCTTTATCATATTCCTTACACAATACTGTAACTTCATAGTAAACAAAAGATACTTCTTCAGGATTTGCATATCAGAATACTTGCCTTTTGGAATTGCTCTCAATTTCTGGATATAAAATTGAAGATGTGAAGAACAGAACCATGTGCTGACAGTTCACCAGTAGCAGATGGTTTCCTGCCCTGCTCTATCTGGCATTCTAAAACTCTTCTCTTGTTTGCTGTCCTCTGCCTTTTTCATTTAGTCAGCATGAGTTATTTGTAGTTAAATCAACTCCCTTGTGTCTCTTCATACTCCTACTGTTAAAAAAAAGTATTCCTCTATCTCTCTTCTCTTTAAATGAAGGGATCAAACTCTAAATTCTTAGAACACTCAAACATTACCTGTGTTGTCTGAATACACTTCTTTCATTAAGTTTTATGGTCTTGAAACTGCTTATTACTCCCCCCAGTGCAAACATTATTCCTTAGGCAATATCTATAACCTGATAAGGACAAAACATGCTCTTGTTTTGAGAAGTTGGGAAGTCTTAACTTCCTAAATGCAAACATATTGATCAAGTGTAGTGGCCTATAGGAATAACAGTTATTAATTTGATCTAAGGACAAATGAAGAAAGATACTTTAACCTATTCTTCCTGAAAATAACTCAACAAACATAAAGAATTTTCAGGATATTATTAAAGTAGGTCTTTAGATTCACTAACTTGCAAAAACTGTTAGCAGTCTATGGATATCTGGCCCAGATATGAAAAATGCTGTGTGCTCCTGCAGAGGACCCAGGTTTAGTTCCTACCACCCACATGGCAATTCATAAGCATCTGGAACCCTGTTCCTGGGGTTATGACACTACAGCACACTAGGCAAGCACACACACACGCACACACACACACACACACAAACCACTTGCTTGTCTCTTCTATATCTGTGTCTGTGTGTGTGTGTGTGTGCAATTTTTTGTCTTGACTGTTGTCTTTTGAGTTTAAAGAGTGAATTAAAACTTCCTTTCACTGAACACACATTTAATTCAATAGAATACCAAACTAAATGGAGTATTAGATGTCATTTTGAAGAACCATTCTATATTTCAAATCAGAAAACAAAGTCCCCAGACTAAGAAAATCATGACCTAGGAATAAGTGGCATAGCTGTAGCTACAGTACAGATCTTTTAGTTTTTCAGTCAGTGTGTGCTCTTCTTGAACAGACTGCCTTTCTGTGGAGCAATTGCTCTTGTTCTTAGAGAATATTTCTGTTCTACTGCAGCTTAAATCCAGCTTTGCTTCCCAGTCCCATCAGCTCAATAAAAATGGGTCCTGTCCTTACTTTGATCTTGATTCAGGACTTAACAGCCTACCTTTCTCTGATTTTCTTTGTTTCTTTCTCTCTTTTTTTTTGAGAAACCTGCTTTGTAGAAAGCTGAGAGCACAGATGGAACCACAAACTGCATGTTGTTTATTTCTTCCAGCTGAAAAAGAGCTCTAGGGATTCACTTTTCACAGAACGCAATTCTCTGTGGAGAAAGAAGTAGTAATGAGTCCACAGCTTTTGCATGTACATATATGTAGTGATATTTTCTTTGTGATCTAACAGATAAAACTAGCCTGAAGATTAGAGTACAGAGCTAAGCCACTAGGTAGCCAAAGAAACCAGGCAGTGGTAACACATACCTTTAAAAGCAATTGGGGGACAGAGATAGTTGGATCTCTGAGAGTTCAAGGCAACCCTGGGCTACACAAAACTAATTCAGTCTAAAAGAGAAGCAGAGTTCATACAAGAGTGATTCAAGCTTTTATTTCTAGCACTAGTGAGGTAGAGACAGGAGGACTATGGTTGGGTGGAGAGAGGATTATAAGGTGGGAGGAGACTGAAGCTCAGATCATTCTGAGGTTTCGGAGACAGCACATTAACGCCCCTTTTATATGAAGTAGAGGTAAGAACTAATGGCTGGCTGCTCTCCTTTTCTGAATTTTCAACTTTCACTCCTGATAGCTGACTCTGTCAGGATTTTTATTATTAAGACCAATTAGAACTCATGCTACACATATGTACATATATGTATATGTGTGTAAAAGTCCTTGTGTCTATATTGGTCTCCAGATTCAGCAAAGTTAATGATTCAAAATATTATGATTAATATAAATCATATCTATAAATGGGAATGAAATTGCATCCAAGAGAATATCACTTCTACTTCAACACCTGAAGTTAATGCACTGTGGCTAGATGTTGTCGCTGCCTTCTCATCCTGCTTCTACTAAGCTAAATTCTCCAGGCACAAACTGGAAGCTTTAGATACAGATACATGATTTCCTAAGGTTTCCAAGACCACATTAGTGCTGATCACATCACCACTAGCTCGCCTCCCTGACTCTAAAACACTGGCATACTTCTTCATGGATTACATGTGTCCAGCATTTGATTTATTGGCTGCTTAAAATGCTTCTGTTTCGAAGACCTACTACACGAGATGCATTACTCCTCTGTTCTTCCTTAATCGGTTTCAACTCCAAAATCAGCATGACATGTCTCTTAAAAGATTTACTGACGACAGCTTTAGAATTTTACAATCCCTTTGGAGCTTCTCCTCTCATGCTTATTTTTCAAAGTTGTATTTCAACATAATTTGAATAATCACTTACACTTTTAGGAGGATCCTTAATTTTAACTGAACTGGTTTTGGTAAAGTATGCATGCTCTCCAAGGAAACATATAGGCACTACAAAGGAGTACTAATAAATTGGTTGTAAATTTTCCTTGATTGTGTCATACCTCTGCCACAATCTATGAATTATCTAGTCTGAATGCCCACTGTAATCGCCCTGCTTCTTCCATTTTCATTTTCTCTGCATGACATTAATATACTCTAATGACTACAGCTTTTCTTCTTTTCTTTATCCAAGTCAGGTGCACACATGAAGTCACAAGAGGTATACAGAATCTCCTAGTGTGTATATGTGTATGTGCAGCCTCTTCTTTTGCTGAATCCAGAAGGAGACTGAGGCATTGTTTGACTACTTACTACCATGGTTCTTATTTAGAAACCACAGAGTGAGAAATGTAAGATTTTTTTTACCTCATTTGTGAGTCATGCCCTGATAATCTCTTCTCACCCATATCTTCATCAAAGTATATATATATATATATATATATATATATATATGCTAAAAGTTATTTATCTTCATTCACACATTGTATAATTTGTCTTGTTCTTATTTTTTTCCTAGAATATATTGGGTTTTGAGAATCTTTAATTTTTCTACCTATGAAATTTGTTAGAATAAGCTTACATATAATATTTACCTTTATAATTTTTTTTTGATACGGTGTTTCTGTGAAATGTCTTTGGCTCTACTAGAACTTGTTCTGTAGACCTCACATTCAAAGAGATCCAGCTGTTGCTGCCTGTCCAGTGTTGGTATTAAAGACCTGCACTACCACTGCCTGGCTGATAATGCCATGTCCCATTGGATTTTAATTCGTTCTTGAGGCCACATTCCATATTTCAATAAAAAATTGATATTGAGATGTGCTGAAAATGTAAAACTTTAAGTGAAAATTTTTAATTACCCTCTTACTGTTATATAATTCTGATGCTGTATGGTATCGTGCAGAAGTTAAGAAAACAATAAAATATGGGAAAGATGTAAATACATAATGTGCATAAAAGTGTAATGAATTGTTAGCAAAATAATTACGAAAAAGCAATTATGAGAGGAATGGGAAGAAAACTGAATCCCTAAATCAAGATTTGGAAGAAAGAAAGATAAAAGCATGAAGAAAAGAATGAGTATGTTTGCTTTAATTACAGGATTGAAAAAATAACACAAGCCTTTGACTTGTTTTATAAGACAAGAATGAGAAATTATTGAAATGATTTAATCAATAAATTCCACTCAATGCCATGATCACGTAAGTTGTTTCTGTACTATCACATGACATTTCAAGTTACACGTATGAGAAATAACACTAATAATTCTGTGTGTTAATAGGTTATTCCTCCCTAGAATACCAGAATGGCATTTAGTTCTCTCGTGTCATATATCTATTTTTTCCTTCCAGAATGAATAATTTTTAATTGTCTTATGTATTTTCCAACATTTACTCTCAGCTTAGCTTGTATTTTGTCTACATATAGGTTATACAAACAAAATATACACTTATGCAACATTTAATGATAGACAAACACTAGAAGAAATCTGGTATTATGTGATCTTTCAGATGTGCTAACATCATTGTTTGGGCAAGGTAAGAACACACAACATCACCAGGCATTATAATCTTATAGAACCAACACTGCATATATGATATCCTGCTGATTAGGTGGGTAATACACATGGAATAATTGTACGAGTGAGTATCTCTTTGGTCTTTAAAGGTAAAAATATCTCTAGTGGGATTTCTCTACACATCTTTTTCCACTTCTATTTTATCATATTCACATTATTTTAATCAAGTTTCATTTATAAAATCATCATGCATTTGTTACAGATATGGGTTCCCTATATTGTCCCTACAACAATGTAAGTTTACTATTTGTGGGAAAAGATTGCTTACTTAACAGATTATCCAATGTTCAGATGGGAATAATATGCTGAGAATGCTTGCACAGATCTTTACGAAATATCTAGCTACTTCATCCCCACTACTTTCTTATATGTTGCTATGTTCCTTCTGTGCTCTGTAGTCTGGACTGTAGGCAGAATCAAAGTGCAAGTGGTTTTTCTTTCATTCTTCAGTTTCCTGATTTCAGGCTTGTGCATATTCTTCATTAACAATGACGATGGGCAAGGACATTTGTTCTGAAACAGGGTTTCCCTGTGAAACAGTGCTGGGACAATAGTGATAAGTACTCACATCTGTCTGTTTTCTTCCAATGAGCAGGTGAAAGAGGACACACTTTTTCTTCTTTTAACAAGACCTTTGCTGTGTTAAAATTTGTCCAGAAGATTACTGTTCTTCCTTTTTGTACCCTTATTTTCAAGCATGGGGCAAATTTAAGAATTTTCAATTTAATTAGAATTCTGAGAAATCTTATATTTTTCCAATCAGGTCTATTTCAAGATTTTTGATTCTACTGTGCATACATTTTTGCTAGGCATTTTTGTCATTGTTACTGGAAAGTTACATATTTTATTATGTCAATTTTATATCCTGCTACTTTGATGAATGTGTTTATTATATATAGAAGTACTTCTGGTGAGTTTCTCCATATCAGAGAAGCACATTTTCACAATAGAAATGTTGATGATTGCAGAGATACAGAATGGTTAACATACAGAGAATGAGAAACCGTGGAGTATCAAGCTCACTACCCTCTACAAGGCTCAAGAAACATTGCAGAAAAAGGAAAAGACATATTTTAAGAGGCGGTTGATGTCTGCAGTAAGACTGTATTGCCAGACACAGCATACCTGTTGCAGCCTTGAGCTCACAAGGCTATTATTATTCACACAAGATTTGCACATAATTAAGATATCAAACGCCAACATTAAAGGGGAAGTAGCTCATGGAGTCCCACCCTTAGTAGAGGAGCTATTGGCAATTGATTGGTGCTGGGAATGGAGGACGATTTTATTCAGGGACATGGCAACTTTGAGGCACCTACTTTTCTGCCCAGAAGGCTGAGAGTGGATATTGTTAACGAACTGCTGACCTTTGCTGTCTGTAGAGGAAGAGCTCACCTACGTGTTGCTATCTGTAGATCCAAATCTCACCTAGCTTTTGCTATCTGTAGAGCCAGACCTCACACCAAATCTCCAAAAATGTTTATCCCAAACTCTTCTTCATTAGACATTTATCTTTAGCTCTCAGCTAATAGAACCCATCCTTAGGGAATGGGTCACATGTACCTTAAAGCCCGCTGATCTCTATGCTACTTTGGTCAGAAATGCACTTTGCCAAGGAGTTTCTATGATGTTCCACCTTAAGCTTTATTGTGTACCTGGAATTAGAATGAGTGTTGCTTGAAAGCCTAAAAAGGAAATGATTGGTGCCTCTAAACTCTTTGTCAAATTTTACTGTTTTTAATTATATTGGCAATAAACTGATTGGCACTAGATTCTCTTGAAGTTTGATCCAACCTTCTGATTAAGTAGGATTTAGCCAAGTTTCATTCTCGACTCTTTGTGGTTTGTTTCTCAGCCTGCCATGACATCTATAAGAATCCCAACACTACATTATAGTCAGGAGATATTTAAGACCCTAGTAGGCAAGGAGATGAGAAACTAACAGAGCAAGAGGCTTTTTCCACATTACTATGTAAAAAAGATCCTACTGGGCCAATACTGTAAAGCTACATTCGGTCTTACTATACACATCTCAGAAGGAACTAAATCTAGATGTATGATCTGTAGGTGATCCTTGAATCTGTAAATGGTTGTAAAAACAAATAAAGCTCCTATTTCTTAGCCCAATATGAACTGCTTCCTCCCAAACCACAATACCCCTCAACGACCCCAGGAAGGTTTGTTCCCATACAGATTACTACTGTCTTTCTTTCAGTCGAACTACAATAAGTACACTCAATTTCCAAAACCTGCTTTTGTATCATGGTCTTCAGAAAACAAAACAAAAACAAAAAAAAAAAAAAAACACGTGGAGACTCAGAAATAGTTTCTTTGATCATTCAGAGGCCACTTTCCGGAATCAGTAAAGTATATGTTTCTAAGTATTTAGATCACTGCAATAAGATTTTGTCACTAAAGGAATTACATTTATTTCACAAGTCAATCATCTACTTCTTTGTCTTAGAAGTGGTTTTATGGAAAGGACTACCTTTGTTAGAAGGAGTGTCTGGATTATGCGTGTGCCACAGGAAACTAAAATTGATGTCCTTGCCAGGATGTAGTCACTTGCCTTCTCATCTCTCAGACATATTTATCAAATGCAAATATAAAATATGCCCTGAATCTGTTAATGTAAAACCATTACAGAGGAGGGGACTGACCTGTATATCCAAAAGTTTGTTTCTTTCTTATTTTAAATATGATGGCATTCAATACGTCATCACAGGAGTCATAACATCTAACATATTACAGAGGATTCTAGCTTTCTGGAGTTCCTCAGAAATAACGTAAGTGAGGAATATACCAAAAATTATTCATCTTCATAGATTAGATGCTATGGTCTTTGGAAGATCAGCTCTACCTATTAGTAATATGTCTCATAAATTCCGTTATTCACATGTGTGTATGTATGTGTGTAAGTGTCTGTGTGCTTTATCCTTAAAAATCAAACATTCTGAAAACAAGTGAATAGTGATTATACCACCTACACTATCTAGGAGACTGTAGTGTTAGCAAGTTGGTGACAGTGTGGTACATTTTTTTTCAATTTTTGTGCCCTGTGAAATTGATTTGCCTTTTTATGTTCATTAATGGGTGGTTAGTAAATCATTAATTTTAAAATGTGTACAAAATTTTAAATTTCCCAGTTCAAAAATTTGTTAACATTCTAAATCAGATTGTATTTTAAGAACATTTAAAATAATGGAGGGGTGTAGAAAAGTTTTGTACTTATTAACTTTCTTTTAATACTTATTCCAGGGTGCAACAGATAACATATATGCATAATGGTTGCTATTAACTGCAAGCCTATCAGGATTAAAAATCACTTGGTAACATTTCCTTGGTCATATCCCTGGTAGATTCTCTAGATATGTATTAACTGACACAGGAAAGCCCACTATAACTATGGAGAACTCCAAGCCATGCACTAGGGTATCAGATAGCATAAAAGTAAGAAAACTAGCTAACTGACAGAATTCACTTCTCTCTACTTCCTGATTTGAGTACAAAGTGAGCACCTGCTTTCTTCTCTAACCATACTGTATCTGCCACTTGATGAACTCCTGGTTCCATTCTTAAGTGTGAGCGTTTGTCAGATATTTTGTCACAGAAGAGAAAAATAATACAGAAAGTTGGCAATGTAAAGTGAAACAGTTACTATAATAAACTCAACGGCCTCTGTAGGCTGTTGGAATTGATTTAGAGAAGGGATGAGAAGACAGTAAGAACAGCTTTTGGGACAAAGATGATGAGGGTTTTGAGGACCAGAATTCCTAGAGAAATGCTAAAATGTGAATCCTGGTTCTTTTGGATAATGGATGATGATCTACATTTCCTGAGACACAAAGGAAGCAGAAATCAAAATGAACATAGTACTTTTTGGCAAAAGTAATTTCCAGACAGGATAACATTCAACCTGAGCATGGATGTGGCTCACAGTTCTTATATAAAGCTACAGTGAAAGAGAGAACATTCTAAAACTGGGATGTTTGGCAAGAAAATTAAACAAGTTATAGTTGCCAAAAAGAAGGATGATGAGTGAGCAGTCATAATACTAAAGAGATCAGGACTGATAAAAAGAAGCCTTGTTTCTTCAGTATAATAATAGAAAGGTAACATGAGGTAAGGTACTCTCCATTGTAGGATAATGCATATTATGGTTCAGGAGAGTCTAAACTGAAAATGCCACTGACGAGGTTCTCTGCTGTTCTATAACCACCCAAGAAAGTGTGCTTTCCCAGGCTTTACACACCAGCTGTTGCAACTGTGATCCCAGAAGGTCAGAATAACCCATGAGTTTTTAGCAGAATCTGGCACCATCATCCACATGGCATGGTTCGCTGGAATGAAAACTGCAAACATAGATACCATGGAACCATTTTATCAAAGCTCCTTGCTGAAGAAAGTCTCTGTGGCAGAACTGGTGTCCCCTGTAAGGAAGCACTAACATGTCATTGCTGGAAACTGAAAGTAAAGGCTAAGCTGCAACAGAGACCCTAGGATGTCAGAGACACCAGGACCAAAGGAAAGTTCAGACCTGATGCAATGGGATCCAGGCAAAGGAAAAGACTTATATGCTGCAGAGCTAACCCACGTCTTTCAGAAGCTAGATGATTCCATTATAGACCTCACGTTCCAGACATAGAGCTTCCAGATTCGGTGTTTTATTTACTATAATTATTATATCTTGCTTTGGCTGTTCATCCCTTACTCCACTATCATTCCTCTATTTTTGAGTAAAATGTTTGCTCTTTATTATTGAATATAAATCTTATATAAATTTTAAAATAAGGTATCATAATGAAAGATGTTTGCTTGTTTTGTTTTAGTTTCTTAAAATTTTCTTTGGGGGACACAGCAGGGGTGAGGGGAGGATTGAGGAGCTGGGTGTTGTGTAGAATTAGGGTGCATGATATGAAATTCACAAAGAATCAATAAATTATGTTAAAAGGAAAAAAGTTACCTAGAATTTCTGAAGAGACTCTGGACTTTGAACTTTTAAGCAGTATCTAATACTGTTAAATATTATGAGGAATTTTGAAATTTTGTTACATTATGAGTTAGGTGTCCTTGAGTTTATAGAGGAAGGGGATATGAGATTTTGACTTAAAAGTGAAATAGCTAGGTTTTAAACTGACAAAAGATGGATTTGTGAATCTTAATACTGTTTATTTTACAGTATTTAGAATAATTGAGAGTCAAAGGTCTGGATATGTCTGTGTGGAATTTTCTAAGTTGGGTTAATAGAAATAATAGGTTGTACTGTGAAAGATAATATTAATAATCAACTTGAAAAACCCAAACACACAAACAAGATTTATCTAACTCATAATCCTTTAGGCCTATCTGTGAGTGAACATCTAGATTGGGTTAGACCCTAAGAAATCCTATTAGGGCTGATCTAGATTATGTTGAGATGGGAAGAGTTGCTCTAAACATGGTCAGCATCATACCATAGGCTGGGGTCCTTATCTATGTAAAAAAAAAAAAAAAAAAAAGAAGAGGAAGAAGAAGAAAACTGAGCACCAACATTCATTGTTGTCTGTGGATCAAATTTGACTGCCACCTCCTCTTTCAGATATTATACATTCCCTACTATTAGGCACCGCAACCTATGGTATTCTAAGCCAAAGTAAACCTCCATCCTTTTATCTTCCTCCTCTTTCTTGTTCTCTTGCTTTCCTCCTTCTTTTCAACCTCTTCTTCTTCTTCTTCTTCATTTGTTTATTCTCTTCCACTTTGTCTGTTTTGTCTTCCTCCTTCTTCTATTTGAGAAAAGGTATCATTGTACAGCTTGGCTGGCTATGAACTCATGGAAATCTACCTCTGTCTGTCAGAGAGCTGAGATTAGCGTTGTGCCAGTATGCCAAGATAATAATTCCTTCTTCCAGTTCTTGAAATATAATTTGTTACAGCAATGAGATAACTAATGTATCCATTCAGTGTGGATGGTGCCATTGAGTGGAGTGGTGTCTCAAACTGCCTATAAGGAGAAGCCAGCTGAGTACCAGCATTCATTGTTTACTGCCTCATAACTTGAGGGTGCAATGTGACCAGCTGCCTCACCCTTTTGCCTCCATTTCCCTGAGATGATGGCATCAAACTAGGATTCACCCTTATGCTGTCTTTATCAGATATGTGATCCCAGTGAGAAAAATAACTAATAGAGTGATTTGGAGATCATTATATTATTACCAATCATATAAAACTATGGTTTCTCATTTCAACATGCATGTTCATGTTATTATTTCATATTTAATTTTTAGAGAATGCATCTTGATGTAAAATATAAATACACATTTATATGATTATTCAATACTATTTTTTCTCAGAGGGAAATTATACATAATAATGATCATATATGATTTACTTTAAAAAGTGTGGATAATGACTTATGATATCTCCAATGAAATATAATTATTTTTTAGTCAAGTTATTGTATTATAGTATTTTCCTTTAGATTACTCTTGCAAGTTAAAGAAAAAGAATTAATAGTACCTCATTCCACTTTCAGGTACAGGTAATTAGATAAGACTTACCAATTGGTTATTACTTTATATTATCAGTATTATATTATTCTTTCACAAAGTAAAATGCAGCCTGTTGAAGAAATGAAGTTAATACACATAACTGAATGCTCCAAAGAAATGATCCATAAACTTTTCTGAAGCTTAATGTAATTTCTTTATCATTGTACTTGACAAGGCAATCTTTCCAACAGCACTTAACAAATCCGTAACACAAGATTGTGTATCTGTGCAGAGGCTCTTTTTAGAAGGACAGTAACAGGATATGTATCACATACATGTACATAGTTGAAAAAATGAATTGAGAGTTACCAAACCTGGGCTCTCCTTTCTGAAATGAAAAATGTTCTTGAATGAGTATGTACTATATCAACACATTTTGTTGAGGATGTAAAAATAAAAACAACAGCAACTATAAACTGTGCATTATAAATTATAGTCTCTCTTACAAATGAAGAGTAATGAATAATCTTACTTAGGATGAAGTAGAAAAATCCTAATTGGGGAGCTTAACTCTAAGGTAATAGCATTGAAATAAATGAGTAGATTTTTCTGTATCTTAGGTTTTTCTTTTATAATAAACTCATTAAAACAAAATGTAGAAGGTTGTTTTAAAACTAAATTTATAAAATGTAATTTTTAGGAAGTAGACTACTTCATCTTGATTAATGGAGTTTCTTCTTGAAAATATGCTTACTTTCTTGAATCACCTAATGCATGGACACATATCATGGTATATTAATTGTGTTTTAATAAATAAAGCTTGCCTGAAGATCGGAGG
>JAQHUG010000746.1:81052-91179 GCA_028555095.1 Dicrostonyx torquatus | reverse complement strand
AAAAAAAAATAGCTCTTGCCCCAAAGGGACAAAAGAAGTGGTTTATTCTACATCCAAATATGATTGACTATATCCAGGAACAGATTTAATTTTCTCTAAATTTCATGTTCCAATGAGGTAGCAAATTTTGTGAACTTTTTATAGAAACAGAACAAAGGTCATAAACCAAAACTCATGCCTGGAAGTGGCAAATACGTGGACTGCAACAATACAGGGGTAACTTTTATAGACTTATATGAGGTTTTGTGGACAGTAATTAGTGGATCTACACAGGATGTTTAGAGGACACAGGATAAACAAGTTATCTGATCTTGTTAGTTTTGGTCTGAAAATAGCAAGCTCAAATTTTTCTTTTTTACTTGTATTTATGTTTTCAGAGATTATAGTTTGGTGCTGGATAACCAACTGTTGTGCTCCCTCCTGGGAAGTATCATTTTACCTGCTCTCAGCATTCCTTATGGGACTGTAGTCCTTTTTGTATGCTTAAGGCCACATAGTATTTTCCCTGTCCACTTTGGCATGTTACTTGCTATTCCTGGTTTAGCTCATATTTAGGCAATCATGTTTTCTGTTCCTGAGACAAGTTTTTCAGATTGGAGTTTTACATGATGGTGAAACTTCCTTATTCTGGGGGGAAATGGAAGAATCTTCAGAGTTTTGCCTGTTAGAGCATCTCACCATATCAGATCCCTTAAATATGTGTGCAATTGAAAATCACTTTACTAAATTAGGAAACCTTCCTTTTTTGAAAGGTAGGAAAAAAACACAATGAATGTAAAGTATCCCTCTATTTTCTTTTCCTTTTCTTACATAAGACTAAAAAGGAGTAGTGAAGTAAGGCTAAGATTAATTATTCATGAATTCACTTTAATCTTAAGAATTATTCTTAGTACATCTTTCGCTGTTCCTGAGTTTATTCTTTCTATATAGCCATCAAATCATCCCAGTAGTAGAGCTGTCTTAGACATCATATTAGCCTGGACTGTCTACAAAATTAATAAATATCTGTCAAACTTGGAGTATTGCATTTGTTCTGTAAAATAAATGCTAAGTTTATTATAGGGACAAAAATATCATGTTCATAATAACCAGATTCTTTTTGCATAACTTAAAATGATTAAAAAAAATAAAATGCTGAAAACATGCAGTATCAGAATGAATTATTTGCTGCACACATAGCATCCTGGATGCAAAGTAGAAAAAGATTTTAAAAAGTAGAAGGTCAGTTAATAAACATTCAAAATAAAACACAAGTCAAGAAATATGATGGAAACCTGCAGAGGAGAGCAACTGAGATTTGCATGTCAAATAGCTTCACGTTAAAGTCTCTAACAGTTATCGCAGTAGCTATCAATTTGTCCTCTTTGTTATACTTTTCCACACAGTCTCCTCACTATCAGATTGAGTCAGTGGACCTAAAGATAAAATGATTTAACACTAGGGTAGTAGACACTTATAAGTTCCTGTGCTCTGGACAAAGCATTACCAACTTTGTCACAGCAAGAATAAAACAGAAAATACAAAAAAGTGCAAAAACACCTTTTCAAGATCAATATTTCAAATATTTCAAATTTTCTCCTCTTTTAAAGACCTACTGGATCTTTTCTTTCATGGTTGCTTTCATGTTTTCTAACAAGATTTGCACTGCGGTTGATCCACAGTTAGAAGGCTAGGCAGATATTATCTGGTTTGGAAACTACTTAGGATAAATTCTTTCTTCCTCATGAGCATGGAAACCTATCTTTTTTTTCCCCTGGTAACACACTAACCTTAGACAAGCAAACAGTCACAGATATCTTTTGGGTAGACTTAGAACTATCATGTCAAAGGAGTCAAAAAGCATCGTATTTGTACACATGTTTCAAGGTCTTACATGAAGGAGGAAGGTAGGCATCAAGCTATGTGAAGTCCGTTAATTAAAAACTGTATTGTCCTGATAAAAAGTGGTTATTGTAGCAATAAATTTTTTATTTGTCTTTAATTATCTGGGATCTGTGCTGCTACATGACTTTTGTTCAAAAGAACTGGATCTGAGTAATACTTTTGGTCCTGAGTGGAAGCATGACAATGTTAACAACGCAAAGATTATGAAATTAAAAAGATGCCACTGTCCTTTCCTTTGACAGCTAATCTAAACAGGCTTTCCAATCACCTAGACATAAAATGACATTCAGGAAACCTGTTATCCTTGAAGACATGTTTAAGTGATGCATGGCAGGATTACCCTTTTAATAAGATGTGCTTCTAGACCTCAGAACTTCTCTTGTTCTTCTGAGTTAATAAATCACATATTTCATTTTTTAACTTTATTTTTACTTTATTTTTTAATTAGTTAATTTTTAAAAAAAAACTATCTTTTCTCATTTGCATATCAATCCCAGTTCCCATTCCTTACCCTCCTCCCACTCCCCTTATCTTTTGCCCTCACCATTCACTCCTCAGAGAAGGTAAGTCTCCCCACTGGGAGTCAACAAAGTCTAATACATTGCTTTGAGGCAGGACTAAAGCCCTCTGCACTATATCTAAACTGAGAAATCTCCAAAGAGAATGAGCAAAAAGCCAGTGCAAGCAGTAGAAGAAAAACCTGGTTTCACTCCAAGTGGTCCCACAGCCTGCCCCAGCCATGCAATGGTCACCCACATTCAGAGGGCCTAGGTTTGTCCTTTGCTGGTTCCCTTTGTTAAGTATTTCTTAAGATGAGCCTCTCTGCTGATGCAAATAATTCCAGTCAGACTGAATTAAACTGAATTAAAAGATGCCCATGTTTAATGCAATGTTCCCGTGTGGCCCCTGGAAAGCATGGGCAGGGAAGAGAGAAAAGGGGAGACTACACAAAACCCAGAGACTGTGTGTTCATTTTCTGGGGGGCAATATAATAGCTTGTGGGAGTAGTCTTGACCTTCCCTGAAGAGGGGTGACCATTTGGAGGCTTTCTCAGAGTTGCAGTTTGGACTAAGGCAACTCCCAGGGCAGGGGGCTTGAAATGGAGTTTTCTGCCCAGTATTCCAAATATAGATACCAGGAGGCTGAGTTGAGGCCCCCGACTAAATATCCCAGATATTTTTTGTATAAAGGGTTATTTGGGAGCTCGGGTGATGCTTCCAACCTGTTAGTCCTGGATTGTGAAGCCTGTTAAAGAGGCACACCTGTCTGTATTTTAGCAGGAAATTTAACAAATGAAGTAATGAACATCCAGTACCGTAAGTCATCAAATGCCACTAGACAGATCTAAGGAGGATAAATGAGCAGAAATAAGACATCTTTTTTAGCTATGCAGACAATTCCAAGTCTCTCTTTAGTTGTTGGAGAACACCAGCCTAGAAACAGTGCTAGCCATTAGCTGCTGAGTTCAAGAGACCTGAAGATTTTCCTTTGGAGGCAAGATTTAGTCTACCTGTCTTGGCAGGATGGGAAAATCGATTCACTGGGTGGCATCCAGGAAGCTGAAGAGGTGGAAGGCTGCCTTTTCCTGTGTGGGTGGCTTTGCCAAACCCAAAAGCAGGCCTCAAGGTGGATTGTCTTTTGTAACCATGTGTCTTTTTCGAGGAGCAATAGGATGCAGCAAGAGCTGGCATGTCTTTGTGTTAGAAGCTCTGTTGTTCAATGCCATACTCTCAGATCTGTAAATAACCCTGAGAATTGGGTACCATTACCTATATATGCTAGTAAATGTAAGAAGATTAAAAAAGTTTTAATAAGTCAAAGAATACTAATGTGTGTATTGTGTGTGTTGTAACACTAATGTGTGTATTGTAATGTGTGGCGTTAACCCCAATTTAAAAGGGTTTATGTAAAAGGAAGCCCAAGAGCATTTGGAGATCTGACTTTGAATAGCAAGAACCCATTTAAGAGTTTATGCCAAACTGTGGTGGGACTCAAGTCTGCCACAGTGTGTCTACCGGGACCAAAAAACCGGGGTCATGAGAAATGAGTGGCAGATGTCTCTGATCCACACAATCTCACCTCAATGAGGCCTGACTCACCACTTGGAATGGGCTTCCACCATAATCGTGACTCTGATGGAAAAGCCCCAAAATCAACAAAGATAAACGCAGCAAATGAGTCCTGTAGCCTTAGAGGCATAAATTAACAACGGGGGACTTACTGAGACTAAGCCGATCTTAGCATCGCAGAGAGTACTCATGAGAAGGGTGCTTTCTTTCTTTCTTTCTTTCTTTCTTTCTTTCTTTCTTTCTTTCTTTCTTTCTTTCTTTCTTTCTTTCTTTCTTTCTTTTCTGAAGGAATGTGATGGGTCCCTCAGCTCCCTCACTACCCCTCCTGCCTCCCCCTGCTTCCTTAAGAGGGAAGCAGTCCCTCGCGGTCCTGACTTCCTTGCTCATCTTCTCCCCTGAGAAGGGTGTTTTTAAACACTTGGCCCTGGGCCTGTGTGAAAACCAGCCCCTGACCCAAGGAACCCCAAATGTTAAGTATTTCTCTTAGACGAGCCTCTCGGCTGATGAAAATAATTCCAATCAGACCGAATTTATCTGAATTAATAGACACCCATGCTTAATGCAATGCTCCCAGCTGGCCTTGGGAAAGCATGAAGAAGGGAAGAGAGAAAAGGGAAGACAAACCGGAACTGGGAGACCATGTGTTCATTCTCTCAGGGATAGCTTAAATAGCCTGTCGGAGTGGTCTTGATCTTCCCTGGGGAGGAATTACAATTTGGCGGGCTTTCTTGACCCTCCCTGGGAAAGGGTCACCATTTGGTGGGCTTTCTCAGAAGTGGAGTTTGGACTAAGGCAACTCCAAGGCAGTGGGCTTGAAATGGAGTTTCCTGCCCATTATTCCAAAGATGGATGCCAGGGAGCTGGGATGAGGCCCAGCTAAATATTCAAGATGTTTTATATAAAGGGGTGTTAGGGAGTTGGGGTGATGCTTCAGACCAAACACCCTCTCTGTCAGGTCGGAGCTGTTGGGTTCCCATTATCTCATGTAAACTCTTTTAGTGGGTATCCCCATCATGGTCTAGATCTCTTTCCTTGTATTCTCATTCCTCCTACTCTTTTTAAGGACACAGGAAGAAACCCTGTCACTTTGTATGACATTCCAGGTATCCTAACTTTCTCCAAAGTGTTTCTTATTCACTCTCCTCCCAGTGAAGCTCTTCCAGAGTTCCATTTCTGACCAAAATCTTTTGAGTGTTTAAAATGAAGATATTAGGCAGCCAGTTAATATTACAGAAATTTACTCATATTCCAATATGTGCCAACAACTAGGAATCACAGAGTGATTCCCAAGTCCTTGGAAATGATGACACAACAGGAGTGAAACTGAGCTATTTTCAAGTTGATGGTTCCTGGGTTATCATCTAGGATTCTGATTTTCCATGATTTCAGCTAGACTTTCTGACAGAGTTAATTGAATATGGGTGTTCACCATATTTTTATTATTATTATTATTGGTTTTTCAAGACAGGGTTTCTCTGTAGCTTTGGAGCCTGTCCTGGAACTAGCTCTTGTAGACCAGGCTGGTCTCGAACTCACAGAGATTCACCTGCCTCTGCCTCCTGAGTGCTGGGATTAAAGGCGTGTACCACCACCACCCGGCTCACCATGTTTTTTAATGTGTTGCTCAGGCTTAGTAGTTCTTTAATGTTCAGCTCTCTCTAACCCATTTCAATTGTGTAACAAAGCTATGAAAACTAAACTGTATTTCATAGCATATTGCATAGTAAAACACAGGTAGCTTTCAGAAGGGCATTACTGTAGAAGCCCAGAAATGTGAGTCTATTTCCACCTTGTCTGAAGGTGAGAGAGTTTGAGTTTTCTCAGAATTGTTAACAACAACCAGGACTACACTTCCTGACTCAGGGTGTGATTACGTGGTATTTTTGACATTAAGATGGCCCATACAATAGATCCTCTTCACCTCAACCAATGATCAGGATATCAGACATACTCCTGTTCCTTCTTTTGAAATAGGAGGTTGACATTGTGAGTGGCTGCCTTAAGGATACTTGGTCTAGGGTGGATTCACTGTCTAAACAACAGAATGCTAATGATTTGATGTCTCAAAGTACTGAAGCAAATAACTATTCTTGTTTTCCTTTTTATCATGTTAAAGCAGTCCTTTGTCTTCTTACCTCCTTGTGGTATTGGGTATAAAAGTGTAAGGAAAATTAAATGCAGCTGATTTCAGTATTCACTGAAACTCCCTTCTAATAACATCCTATGCTTCCTGTCTTATTATTTTACTCTGGTCTTCATTCTGTTTAATATCTTTCTGATCCTCATACCCTTACTCTGGTAAATGGTATTTTGTCAAAGCTGGTCTTTGACACTTCATAAAATTTATCTTAGCTTTGTGTCTACTTCATGAATACTTACATTTTCAATTTACTTACAAATTTTCCTTATGTCAAATTATTGACTGAAACCTATGCCAAGGTCTAATATCTTCATATTTTTATGCAATTTGAATGTCATGAAGAATCTGAATTTGTTAATGGCATAAATATTAAGGGAGGAAGCTATTGACTTTAGCATAGAAAAGATTTTTTGATGATAAGAACATAAATACAAAATAAGAAGTGATTTGCAATATTATGATGTCTTTAAGTATAACTCCTTTAAGCAAAAAAAAAGAGAAGCAATAGGTACAGGTTTGTATCAAAGATCATAGCCTACAGTTTAACATTTACTAATCAATTTTGCTAAAATGATTATTATTATGATCTGAAATCAAATGTTGCTTAAAAATATAAGGGAGTCAACTATGAAATTCTGCTGTGTATGCTTCATAACATTTGTATGGCCTAAAGTCAATGGTATTTTTAGGATGCCCTTTAGAAATACAAACTGGATAAAGCAGCAATTTCTGTTGGAAGGAAAATCAAATTCTCTGACTCTAATATAATTGAGTGTAGGATTTCTCTGGAAGCTTTTAATCCACTCTAGCAGTCAATCTTCGTACAGACAGGGATGTTCTACTATTTAGATATTCGAAGTGAAATTTTGCATATGCAATAATGAATACATTATTATAAAATTAAAGAGTTAATTTGCACATGTAATTTTTGTACATATTATTGTAGATAAAGTGACTGCTAATGTGTGCTATAGAACACAAAATTCTACTGTCAATGAGCCAGTTCTGATCAGAGCACATAAACTCATTTTCATTGGAATTTAAATTTAGTAGCTGAACCCACTGAGGGAATGGGTGACATTTGATATTGGATTTCCCTTCTGCTCAAGTTACATAGATGAATGGCAAAATGAATGTAAATCACAGTTCTACATTATACATCTCACTAGATTTTAATTTTGGATCATACAACAGCTTTGGCCTTTTAAATTTCTCTTTCCTATCCCCTTTTAAATAATTCGATATTACCTATCATTATATTTATTTAACCTAGGACTGGGATAGAATTATAATTAATTGAGTGATTGATAATTGATAGTTTCCGTGTGGGTGATGAGAGTTTTAGAAGGACCTTTGATATCCAAAATCAAACGACTGACTTACAGGAAAGAATAGTATGCTACACTACCTCATCCATCTTCCTGATATATAATTTATCCTTATAGTCTTACTGTAAACTTATTATTACTGGGTATTCAACTTCCAGGAATGTATTTTCAAGGCATAATTTATACTGTCACTTACCATTAAGGGGTTTTTAAAAGATATTTCTTGCCATGTTTTGCTTAAAATGAATTGGAACTACTGTGTTTATGACAAGAACAATATTCCTGATATATCAGATATATAGTTCTTCTCAACTTTTATGTATACTTTTCCCCAAGATTTGTTGTGACAGCTATATTAATTGTTAATGAACTTTTAAGCACTGTGAGGCTAGGTAAGACTTTAACAATTGTCTTCATTTCTCAAAAGACAAATATAACTGAAGATAATAACCAACAATACAAAACACTGATTTTACTGTGCTTCTTATCTAGAGATACAGTGATATTATGTCAAGATTTATCTTAAATTTATGTAAACCTCCTTTAGTTACTTGATATAGTAAAAAAGCCAATTCAAATTGAGACATCAATAAGGAAAATAAAATATCTAAGTGTCATCAGCAACTGGTTATTGTAACATAATGAAAGAAGACAAAAGAAGCCCATTCAACTTAAAGGTTTTAAACAGGACACTGGAAGGAAGGAAAATCAGAGCTGAAACACCAAGAGGACTCATAGATTTATAATTCGATAGGGTGTGAAACAGATGTATCAAGTATTATCTCAAGTATAAATGGAGGCCAGAAATTGCTTCACAGAAATGGATATTTTTGGGACTGTAAAATTGGTGTTATTCAAAGACTGGAAAAGACATGAAAAGGAAGTGATCCTTTGTGGCATCTACTCGACCTGATTGGTGTACCTATCAGAACCCAGACTGAGCACTTCCTACTGCTAATCTAGCATTCAGGAGGTTGAGCTTTAATCAGGACTAAGTATCTAGATTATATCAATCATATTTATTAATATTTCTAAAGCAGTGAATGTATTATTTCTCTTTCTCTGCTCTCCCATTTTACCTTTATTTCTCTCTTATTCCTACTTATCACCTTTCTTTCTGCCATCCTCCCCCTTTTCTACATTAATTCTTTATTTGTTTCTTGTGCACTTAAACTTCTACTGCACAAAGATGAAACTTGGATATTATTGTTAGTGAAATGGATACAGCACAGACAGTGCCCAAACCATAGTTCTTTCTGGTTACATTAAAGTCTGCAGGTTCTGAAAGAATATAACTTATTTTGAGTTTGAGATATGTAATTTCTTAAAGACACAGTAAGGGTGCTTATATATGTGGCACTAGTCTGTCTTTTGTTTCCTATGAGCGTTATTCCCAAGGGCTTTTCTCCTGGGTCATAACCTCACTCTATTACAATAAAGTGTTCTCTCTGAACAGCATTGCCACACCTTCATCCCCTACCCCACTACCTGCTGTGGCATAGAATATTTGTTAATCTGTCTAAAGTTGTGTTGCATTTGTTTGTGTTATAGAATAATTGTTAAACTATGTATGTAAAGTTGTGTTTCATTTGTTTATTCTGCATTTGTTTAATTATGTAAACATGTGTTGATGTTTCACCTTTTCTGCCTAAGGTACTTGATTGGTCTAATAAAAAACTGAATGGTCAGTAACTCGATAGAGGAAGGATAGGCAGGGCTGGCAGTCATAGAAAATGGCAATCAGTCTACCAGCAGAGGGCCTGCCAGCTGGGGGCCATATAACCAGACAAGGAGGAAGCAGAGATGCAGAATCGACAGTATGTAGGTGAGGTAAAATGTGATCTTATCTTGGTCTGTAAGTATTTTTAAGCTGGCTTGTGTTTAGATAAGGAGGTAGAAAATCAGTAGTGAATATAGGGAGCGCATGAGTTGAATTTTACCACCAGGGTGATAAGATTCATAAAGACAACATGCTCATGCTCTTTTTCTTTATATCCACAGTGTCTAGCAAGATGTGAAAACCATTAAGTCATTGAACACATTTACAAAAGAGAAGTTTATATTTATTACTAATGCATATTATATACTTAGCATGTTCAAAACAAGTGGGCTTTACAACTGAAAAATAAATAATATCTACAATATTTATAATAAAACTTTAAATTATATATTCGGCAACCACTTCACATATTCATGAAAATAATTGTTTTTCAAACTGTGTCTTAAAGCTTGCAAATTATTTGTCTTTCTCAAGCCAAGACCTTATTATAACAGTAAAAAACACCACCAATTCAATGATTCAGCCAGATAATATTTTGTTTTTTTTCTTTTTTTTATTGTCAAAAGAAAAATTTACATTTACTCCCCTTGTCCCAGGCCCTCCTGCTCCCCCACTATCCCACCGCCCTCCCCGTACTTCTCTGATATGGGGAAGGATACCCTGCCCTTTGGGAAGCCCAAGGCCCTCCCCCCTCCATCTCGACCTAAGAAGGTGTGCATCCATATAGAATAGGTTACCAAAACGCCAATACATGCAGAAGAGATAGGTCCCTGTGCAAATATCCTTGGCTTATCTGTCAGTCCCCATTGGCAGTCACATTCAGAGAGTCCAGTGTGGTCATATGCTCCTTCAGTCCTGGTCCAGCTGGATTTGATGAGCTCCCAATAGATCAAGTACACTGTCTCTGTTGGTGGGCCAGTCCCTCA
>JAQHUG010000746.1:68564-80544 GCA_028555095.1 Dicrostonyx torquatus | reverse complement strand
CCGAAATCCAGGAGGATCTATATATATTTTTCTTTGGGGATCTATATATGTTTTTCTTTGGGATCACCATGCTATTTGGCTTCTCTAGGCTTGTGAGCTATAAGCTTAGAGAAATGTTATAATAAAGTTGCTGAAATAAAATTTTCCCTGTTTTGAGAAGCATGCCTGAAAAATCACCCCATCATTGCTCAAGGGTATATGAAAAAGAGGAATCTTTTCAGCATGTGGTAGAAAAGAAAAAAAAAAAAACAAAATTTCAAGTTAGATAAAAATGATTCAAATTATTAAGGTGACTTTATATCATTCTCACTTTTACTTGGAATTTTTTGGTCTGTTTTTCTATTACTGTTTTTCTGTGTCATTACTAATGACACAGAAAAGCAATATGGAAAGTAAAAGGTTTATTTCAGCCTACATTTTTTTCCAGCCTGAAGAGAAGTCAGGGCAGGAAAAGAAGGCAGGAGCCTGGAGGCAAGAACTGAGATAGTGGTTAAAAATGAGTGCTGCTTACTGGCTCGTTCCCTGTGGCTTAACCAATTTGATAGCCTGTGCAACCCAGGATCACCAGCCTCGGAATTACAGTATCACTCACACTAGGCTGGCTCTTTCACATGAGTCGTCATTGAAGAAAATGAGCCACAGGCTTACATATAGGCTAAAATATTTGGGGCATTTTCTTTCTTTTTCTTTCCTTTCTTTTTTCTTTTTTGGGGGAGGGCTTTCAAGACACTGTTTCTCTGTGTATTCTTGAGTCCTGGAACTCACTTTATAGAACAGGCTGACCTCAAACTTGCTGAGATCCACTTGCCTCAGCTTCCCAAGTGCTAGGGTCAAGACCGTGGTGGGGACAGCCACTGAAACAGCTTACCGGAGCTCATGGGAGCTCACCAACTCCATCCAGACAGGGAAAGAATCAGCATAGTACCAAACTAGGCCCTGAATGTGGGTGACAGCTGTATGTCAGGGGCAGACAGCGGGGCTACTGGCACCAGGATTTATCCCTTTTGCTTGTACTGGCTTTTTGGAACCCAGTCTCTTTGGATAGATACCTCGACTAGCCTTGATATAGTGCGGAGGGCCTTGGACCTTCTCTGGAGCAATGTGCCTTACAAACTCTGGGGAGTAAATGAGGGGGAGAGAGGAAGGTGGAGGGAATAGGATGAGGAGAAAGAGAAGACTGGGATTGGTACGTTAAATGAAAAAAAGGTAGTATTTTCTTTTTAAAAGAATTGAGAAATAATAAAGAAAAGAGTAAAAAAGCACATGCTACCAAGCCACGTGGGCATCTTCTTAATTGAGGTTCCCTCTTTTTAGATGACACTAGCTCTGTCAGTTTGACAAAAAGAAAAGACAAACAACAACAACAACAACAACAAATTTACCAGCACAGAGAGGAAATAATACTCAGCGTTACTCCGTATTGGATTGCTGATCGATCAGTAATATAATACTGACTCTTAAGTGTTTTACAGAGAGAGAGAAAGAGAGACAGAGACAGAGTGAGAGAGAAACTGGTGAGATTTTTCTTAGGCAGGCACATAGACATGGTTTCCTGACACCTGCACATGGTCACTGAAAGGACATGCTAGAGTTACGTTATTCCTTTGAGGGTTTACTGAAAAGTCTTGCTATCAATCTCCTGTTAACTCTTTGAGAACTATGAAATGGAAATTATAGCAAAAGTTTACACTTCTCTAAAAGGATTCTGAAATAGAGATGTATTATAGTTTTCTTAAGTGAACGAAAGGAGGCAGATGCTCTTATGATAGCATAAAATATGATAGTTAATAGAAACATCCCTCCTAGAGGAAGATACATATTATCTGATGGAAGAAAACACTTTTTGCAGTAAAGGCCATTGTCAAAGATCAGCAAGATCTTCAATACAGGAATATTAAGTTAAATGACAGTATACAAAGAGAAAATAAGAAGCTAGATAAATGCATAGATACCTAGCGAATTGTTGATGTATCCCTTGTTTGTCCATTTTATGTGATAGAAGAGATTAAAAATTTATTTATATTGATAATATATATAAAGCCTAGGTCATCTATCAGTGGTCTATGTTATTCATTTATTTAACTAATACTTTATAGTTCAGACACACTCTTCTTGGCAGATTTTATGTGAATGGTTCTAAATGGGCTGAACAAGTTAATGGCTTTGACCATTTTTATTAAAGGTAATGGACTGATATCAAAGCTTAAGAGGAATGAAAATGTGATTGTATGTGTGAAGCACAAACCTGAATGTCCAGCTGGTGATAATATCACTTTGTGTTGAAATTAGTTTAGCTCTTCAAAATGTATGATTTTGACCTTCTTTAGAGTTCCCATATGCAATTTATTTTATCTTTAATACAAGAATGTTAGACACTTTTTAACATTTTTTGTCTCATATATATTTTTCTTTGTAATTCACTCAAAACAGGTGAAATGATTGAGGGGTGAAATGATTACTTTTAGAGTCTGAAAACCATAGTTCTTTTCTAGGATTTTTAATTAAGCATTACATGTGATTAATTCCATTCAATATATTTTATTTGTAGCCATTTGTGTTTCTTAAGTATGTTAATAATCCGTAGATTATAACTGATAAAATAATATTATTATTTATATTAAGATAATTAGATTTTTAGTAATTACTTTTATAGTTCTTGTTCATTTCAATATAAAACTGTTTCAAATGTCACATCTGCCAACCACTTTGCATTTTAATAGTGTAATGTTAAAATATGATGTGTTTGGCATTCTTTTCAAAATGTTTTTGGCTCACACTGGTTTATTAACAAAACTCATGTTGATAATTTTCCTCCATGTGTTCCGGTACATTTAAGAAGGACAGCAGGTTGGGTATATGGGAGGATTTGGATTTAGGAAAGGGAAGGAAAATGTATGTATTATAATCTCAAAATAAAAATAAAAATTATTATACTAAAAGAGTCATTAGTTCTTGTATGACACTTAAAAGCTTTTCTCATGGACAAAACTTTTGTCCTTTAAGGGTAGACTGGTTGGGAACTAATGTAGGCTGTTAGGCCATGAAATTGTACCTTTGCTTTTTTTCTTACGCATACCATCTTTATCATGTGCAGGTACTTCCATTTTTTTGCTCCTCTTCTGTGATGCAGTGTAACCTGCCAATAGCTTCATGAACTATAAGCTATACATATCTAATTTGTTAATTGGTCATTCAATAATATTTTATAATGGTTTTCATTTTTTTTTTTTGAGACAGGGTTTCTCTGTAGCTTTGGAGCCTGTCCTGGAACTAGCTCTTGTAGACCAGGCTGGTCTCGAACTCACAAAGATCCACCTGCCTCTACCTCCCAAGTGTTGGGATTAAAGGCATGCACCACCACTGCCCGGCAATATTTTATAATGGTAACTGAACCTATACTAAGAACAAAGACAACAAAATAACAGTTATAACTTGTAGTTACTTTACAGAAAAGGGTCCTAGAAAATGACACTGGAGGTAATGTAATATAAAATTTTCCCAATTTAAATATTAAAATATGATTTATTCTTGACATTCCTATTTCAGAAACTGAAATTTATAACTGTAAATAAAATATATTCTTTAAAATTCTTTTGGTGTTCATTTCAACATTGAAGACTATGACATGATTTTTCTCTCCAAATTTCAACAAACATGATGCCATTCCTGCCAGCTCAAACGAAAATTGGAAAACATACAAACCTGCACACAAGACATATATAAAATGTGCACATTCTAAAGCTTTTCTCTTGTCTTTTGCCAATTTATATTTTCCTTTTATACATATTTGCAATTCACTTTGCAGGCAAAATTTTAAAAAATTTAAGAATAAATATAGTATGTAATGACATTTCTATGAAAATAATTGGAAGAAGCCTCAATTTAATATCAAGAAACAGAGGTAGTTGATGCTACCAGTTGTTGAAAAAAATAATAGTGATAGGATTATGTTATTTAAAGTATCAGCGTGGAATATTCTAAAGAGATTGTACTGAAGTGCTTACTATATGATGGCAGAACATTGGAGAAAATGAGGTGTGTGCAGAAGAATTGGAACACTCATTTCATTTATTATCTTATTAACAATAATGGCCAAACTTTCTGCAAGACTCGGTGTTATTGAACATTATTATATAATCTTCAATATATAAATTTGAGAAAATGCTCTTATATACTTAGACATTAAGTCTATATTACTTTAATACTAAGAAAACAGCATTAAAATGAAAAATAAATAAATACAAAACAAATCTGGCATTTATTATCAATATTCACCCTTATGTGACATGCAGGAAATTAATAAGAGTAAAAACATGCTATTTTACACAAATAAACATCATTTTGTAATGTGCTAATTTTCAAGTTATTTTCAAGACTTATTTCACAATCTATTGATGTTTATCTCAAAGTACACAATAAAACATTCTCCATCACTGACTTTTTATAAAGAGTTTCAGTTAACATGCAGAGATGATTAAACAAAATAAATTGCTGCTACTGCAAATCGGTAAAAAAGCTGTTTCATTTTTATATTTATTCCGTTTTCAACATCCACATATATTCACGTGCTACATAGTATTTCCGACAGTGAAAGACCTCATACAAAGAAAAGTGGCTCCATAGGTTTCTAAGAGAGCTGAGTAATGACCATTGACAATGTAGCTCTTGAAGGATACATACGTTTCACATATTTGTAAAAGTCAATTACAAAAAGCCTTACTTGACTTCCAGTTATAGAAAAGTAGCACAGGAAATGTCCAATATAGAATATTTAATAATGAGAATCAATGATTTTGTTATCTGTATATGCATCTACTAAATATTGCTTATTCATATCAAAAAACCATGTCCAGAAATTACTGTACTTTCTAAGTTTACATATTGTCCTACACTGCATTTTCTGTTGTGAAAAACACAACACCGTAATCAAAGGCAACTGGGAAGAAGAAAGAATTTTTTACGTCTTTCCTCCCCCACCCTTCCTGCCACTCTTCACAACTCCTCCCTTGTCCCCATCATGGGGAGTTAATAAAATCTGGCACATTAAGTTAAGACAGAATCAAGCCCCTCCCCACTGCATTAAGCCTGAGCATGCCATTTCACCAGAGGGAATGAGTTCTAATAAGTTCTTACTGTTGGGTGCCTCTCAGATAGTCCAAGCTTCACCACTGACTCCCACATATGGATGGCCTAGCTTGTTCCCATGGAGGCGCTGTAGCTGTGGGTCTGGAGTTCTTGAGTTTCCATGAGCTCGACATCATTTCAGCTGTCTGATTATGAGATTTCGCCCTCATAATCTTGACCTCTCGAGGTCATATATCTCCTTTTCCTTCTCTTCGGTTGGATTACCAGAGCTGGGCTTGGTGCTTGGTTGTGGATCTCTGCATTTGGTTCTATTTTACAGGGTAGAGACCACCATTGAGATAAACTAGGGCAGGAGCTGTATTAATTCTTCTGATACATTAACACGGGCTATATTTCACTTTACTTGCATTAATTTAATTTTTTTAATATTTCAAAGTTTTAGTGTATACATATTTTAATCTTTTCTTAATTTGTGCACAGATATTTTGACATTTATTTTACAATTGCAATATGAATTTTTTGAAACTCTCTTTCAAATAGTCCATTTCTCATTCATTTAAATTAGTTTACTTTTAAAACTATGTGTATTTATGCAACACAGTGAAAGCACCTGAAATATACATGCAAGGTATAGTTATAAGGTCAAGACACTTTGTCTTTCTGTTTTTTTAAAATTTTATCAACCTTGGGTTCGGGAAGCCTCAAACTCCTCTCTTCAATTTCTTTATATAATACATAATATTACTAATATCACAGTCATTTTCCTGTGACTTGGAAAACTCACATTTATATCACGTTTCTGCCTCCATAGTAGCAGTCTCTACTTTCCCTTCATGCTAAAAATGAGTATTATGATGTATAGTGGTGTCATCACATACATATAACTTCTTTATTTTAATGCTTTAAATTGCACTGAAAAATGAGTTTTGTTGGGGTACTTCTCTTTATGCTTTAAGTATCTGAGTGTTGCTTATTTACTTATTAATTTGTGAATTTTCCTCTTCTATTCCATTTTCCCAAATCTGTCTTTCATTCTCATTTTTTACTCAGTTTGTTAGAAATCTTTCTTCTATTTTTCTGCTTGTCAGTTTTAAATTTATAATATAAAATAGGCAATACATGTGTAGCTTCACAACAAATTACATACCTTCTTTCTGCTTCTGATAGGGGTTTATATTTAGGGTCTTTTACATGCTAGATAAAAGATCATTGAGCTGTATCATCAACATTTTTACTGATGTTTTTAAAAAGTCTTGTTAAATTTTGCAGTCTAACTTCTTTGTAGAAACACCATGACCATGTGATTCTTTTCTGTCAATCTCCCAAGCATTTGGTGAGACAGGTTGAAAACATCAGGCTTAGCTTGTGTTTTCCTTAATGATTAAGGAAATCTACATTATCTGCATACTATCCTTTTAACTATTCTCATTTGATTGACACCTATAATAGTTCCAAATTTTTGAAAAAGTTAATATGGTCATAAGAATGAAAGGTGAAAAATTCCCTCTAAGTTGACTTTCTTTTTTTCATAATGCATAATTTTTCTTTTTCAGTGAGTAAATAATTTTTAAATGTTAGCTATTCTGACTTTATAGGAATGAAATTAGAATTAAAAATTAATCATCCTAATGAATAAAACTTTTATTCATTTGTATAGGCATTAACTATATTTCATCTTTGAGAAGTTTATGTTTAGAATTAATTGATTTGTTGGTTGGCTTACCTGCACGGATCTGTTCTTGCTAAGTTTTTTAGGTTCTAGATTTCTTGATATTAGTTTCTCTGTAAGAGGAATAGCTGGCAATTATTTTGTCCATTCCTTTAAAATTATTTTATTCCTGTGTGCATATGCTTTTGTCTATGTGTATGTTTATATTTATATGCACATGTGTTTGTAGGGGCGGATTATAAACAATAAAAGGTATTAGGGCTTTGTTTTGGTCCTGGAGTGACAGGGATTTGTAAGTTTCCTGAGCCACTAAACACAGGTGCTAGAACTGCAGTTTTCAGGGTTGAGAGTAAATGAGCTCTTTTCTTTTTTTAATTTATCTATTTATAAAAATAAATTTTGATTGAAATATAATTAAATCACTTTCCTCATTGCTTTTTCTCTTGCCTGCTACTCCCAGGTAGGTACTCTTTTTCCTTCCCCTCCATGCCTTCAGCTACTCTTAAGACTGTAGCCTTTTTTTTTTAAATTACTATGGTTGTGTGTGTGTGTGTGTGTGTGTGTGTGTGTGTGTAAGTTTATAAATACAATCAGCTATGACTGTTTTTGTTGTCTTTTTGTGTACATGTTTTCAGGGCTGATCATGTTGCATTTGGGCTACCAATACGAAGGCTCAACACTGAGAGTGTTTTCCAGCATTCATTAGCTGCATACTTTGTCTCTGGGTGAGAACCCATGAAAATTTCTCCTTTCCACGTTAGTATGCCCATTGATATAGATATTGTTGCTTGTTGATTATGTCATATAGCCATTTTTAGGAGAAACTGTATCAATGCAGATTTCCTTGTATTCTGGCTCTGATAATCTTCCTCTCAGCCCTTATTCCAGAGCCATAGATGCAGAAACTGTAGTGTAGACATATTGGAGGGGCTGGCCTCCTCAAGATGCTATGATCTCTGTATTATTTTCAGTTGTGGATTTCTCTGTTGGTCTCCATTTTCCTTAAACTGAGGCATTTTTATGTAGTTCTTCAAAGTTAACTACACTTAACTTTGGGATAAAGGTAATATTTAAAACTTAATAAGGAATTATGCTGCTATATCAAAATAAAGTAATAGTTTATTTTCTAAGTATTAAGACTACATTAGCCCTAAGATGCTCTCTAGATTTCCAATTCCAGGCATGAATCTCTTGTATTGAGTTGACTTTAAGTTTTATAAGAAGGATATTGGTTACTGCTAATATGTGCATGCTGCCATAAATCATAGCATTGCACATGGATAGGACTGTTTGTTCCCTTTTTTTAGCACCTTGCATGGTTTTTATGGAATTAAGAAGGCTAAACAACAGGAAGGAGGCTTATGAATAATCCAAACCCTGCGTCCTAAGTTTGTGCAATCTTCTTTAGGAGAGTTCTACCATCAACCACTAAGAGTTAACTAAGATCTAAATGTTAAAGCAATAGTCTATCTTGTTTCAGGAATCACTTGATCTATGTTCACTCAACCATTCAACCAATAAATACAGCAGAGACCTCGAAAGGAAACTACTTGTTGCCCACTTGCAACTCATGATTATTTTCTACTATAACCCACAGCTACCACCCACAGTCAAATCGTGTCTCCTATATTAATTAACACTTAACACAATCCCCATAAATATGCTCATAGTGTATTATCTAAAATGAGATTCTCTTTCAGGTGACAATTGGTTGCATCACATGAAAGTTATAGGTAACTAAATAATACAAAATATGTCCTGTCACATTTTTCTTTGCAACAAAAGCTACTCTTTAACTTTTTAATTAATAATTTGGTTTTGTTTTTTCATGCATGTAGTTGGTCAGCTAGATTTTCCTTGAGTCATGGTTTCTTTTATTCACTTGGATGCTTCAAGCTAAGCTCAAAAAATGCTCAGCCACTAAATGTATAACGCAGAGCTCCCTGTTTCCTCAGCTGCCAGAATTTGGTAAAATAGAAATTGATTGTTTTACCACTAAGAGAGAATTAAAAGTATATCCTACTTGAAATAGAGTACATAGGTATGGTCTATGAACATGACAAAGGAAAACTTTAATAATTATTCTCACGAACTTGCAAAAATCCACGAATCTCTGCAGAGATTTCTACCCTTGAAAATGTTTCCCTGTCCTTGACATCAAAGTGAAGCAGCAGTAAGAAAGGCTCAATCAGAGCAGAGAGAAATATGCAGAGCCTCAAAGTGTTTTACAAAAAGTCCATTTATTACTTCCTTACTGTGAAGTTTGATTTCAATTATGCACTATAATGTCATCAATTGTCCAAATTGATATTGTGTATAGATTTAAGCTGGGATTTAAAATTTATTTATTTAAATTTTATTATTCATTAACTGGAAGTTCAGTACCATGTTTCTTTTTTGGTTGTTATAAACAATGTTATAATTTTAGAAATATATTGATTTGATTTATGTAGATCACAATGACTTGAACAAAAGCATTATATTAAAAAATTAAATTGCATTATTTATATTGCACGTTATTAATTATTTTTAAAAAATTATTTGTCAATCTTATACTATGTGATTTAATCATATCTACTTCTTCCTCAATTCCTTCAATATTTTACTCTTCACCTTCATCCCCTTTGATTCAAGTCTAATTTTCTTCTATTTTTATTATACCCATATTGTTTAATTTGTGTTGTTCAGCTTGTCTTGGAACTGATACCTACACAGGGGTGCAATCCGCCTATCAATCAGAAGTCACATCATCTAATAAAACTTATTATCCCTCTTACAGAGGCTATGAAATATTAATAAATCCTCAGGTTTGGCTTTGTGCATATCTCCTCTCATCCATGCTATATTTTCCAGGCATGTGAATTTATATATATAACTACCTAATTGTATCCAAAAGCCTTATTTCTTGACCTTATTCACCATCTCTGTCTTTTACAATTTTTTTCCTCCCATCTTCCACAAAGAGTACTTCGTCCTGGGATATGTGTGATATGCATACCACAATTTAGTTTTGAACACTCATAAATTTCTTATCTGTGACTGTTGTCCAATTGAATATTTCTGTGTTGATTGTCACCTATTGCAATAAGTTTCTCTGAAGAAGACTTATTTACAATGCAATATGGGTAGAAAAATGTCATTAGGATTCATTTCATTACCGTGTCAATTTAGTTGAAAAGTGATATTATATTGTTCTAAAGCTATAACTTAAATATCAACAGCTTCTTAGTCCTGTTAACAGTGCTAGGCATGGGTTCATTGTCTTGGAGCTATACTTAGATCCAATTAGAAAGTGGTTGATTAGTTTCCTAACATTCATTCCACTATTTACTGGTGTACTTATACTGACTGACTAGTTATTATTCTAGCTTGTAGGACTCACACAAGGTGGAATTGATGATTTCTGAAAAAAAGTAAGCAAATTCCAAAAGTTCCCAGAATCTCCTAATATCATACTTTATAATAGATTCCATAACTAAATTATATCACATTATTTTTATTAACACAGATATATGTAGAGGATACTCAATGTTTTTGAAGTTCAGAATTAGTACTAAAAGTATGTACTCATTAGATATAAAATAGGATATGAAATATGACAGGTCTGCTTTCAGTAGTCATAAATTAATTTAACATTTTTCATTAGAGTTAAGGAATGATATATTTGTTGCAGTATAAATGATTTCCACACTAGCCCAGAATGAAGTATAATAAAGGTTTATTTATTAGGGGACATTTCACAGAAGAAGTAGTGATCTGCAATCCTCTGTGTGCTCTGGCAACGGGAACCAAATCCAGCAGCCAAGGGGCCCGCACACCCTTTTTGTCTGTATATAGTACACAAGACCATGCCCAAAGTAGGCCACTATCTTAAAAGCTATTGGCTGAAAGAGTTCCTTCAGCACCATGCCCTTTTGTCTGAATAAGAGAATTTTAAGTCTAATGCAAAACTATATACAGTATGAACAAATATAAAGTCTAATAATTAGAATTACAACCAGCATGAACAGCATCAAGCAAGAAATATATACTAAGTCTTTCAATAGTTATCTGCATATTAGAAATGGTTTGGCCTGGCCATGAGAGGAAAGAACTATGACTCTCTGGTCTTCAACACCATCAAAGACATGAGAAGGGAGATAATATTACTTGAGTAAGCAGGAAGTGCAATCAAGTAACTTCCAAAAAGTTCAAGGAATGACAGAGACAACTGGCTACCTGGGCAATTACCCAAAGTCTCATTTTTAATTTGAGACTGCTCTTGTTTTTCCCAACTGTTCCTATCCAAATAATACACAGAAACTATATTAGTTACAACACTTTTTGTTTGATAGCTTAGGCATATTGCTGGCTAAGTCATATTTTAGATTAACCCATTTCTATTATTCTGGGTATCTCTTTTAGGTTGTGGTTTACTAGTAAGGGTTCTGGGAGCCTTCTCCTTTGTTAACTACATAGAGTGTCCCTGACTCTGTCTACTCTCTCCCTATATATGTTTGGATTTCCTACCTGACTTTATTCTTCCATGCCATAGGCTGACGTAGTGTTTTATTCATTAATACATAAGCAGCACATATATAGAAGAACATCCTACATCATTTCCCCTTTTCTGTCTAATTAAAAAGGAATGTTTTAACTTAACATAATAGAATTACATATACAAAACAGCTATCAAGAAAACTTATAGTTATAATATTTAATCCATTTACATTTTGCAAATTAAGGAAAATACACGATCATCTATCTTATCTTTGTGAGTCTAAAGGAAAACTATAACTATCTGTCTTCAACTCATCCAAATTCCTACAAGGACTTAATATTACCTAAGTGAACAGAAAGTGCACTGTTAGCAACTTCCAAAACTCTAGAATTGACAGAGACATTTCACTGCCTGGACAGTTATCCAAAATTCTTCTGTAATGTTGTGGAATTCATCTTCAGGCTACAGGCCCATAGTACCCAGCAGACTTCTCCAAGAAGCAGGAAATTTAAGATGTTTTCTGTCTTGTTATGGCACAGTTCATCAGTTGCTTTCTTCTGTATCCTGCAGAAGGTCTGCCAGTTTCTTCTGTGAGGCTGAAACCCTGAGAAACATTTCATCTTTTGAAAAGTTCAGCAGTCACTTTTCTGTGGGTCCATCATGTTCATTTAATACACCGCATCATATAGTAGTTTAGGCAAGAACAGTTTCCTGCCTAAATGTCTAGCATACTCCATAAGGAGCCT
>JAQHUG010000745.1:162843-182366 GCA_028555095.1 Dicrostonyx torquatus | reverse complement strand
GTGCGCCACCACTGCCCGGCAATATATATTATCTTATTCTCAATCCAAAACCAGTGGTGGTATTGAACTTTTCAAACGATGAAACATCATAAATTAATAGTTAGTAGAGGTGTTCATCAGCTTTCCAGTGCTGTAGTTAAATCCATGACAGAATCAATTTAAAAGGAGGAGATCTTATTTTGAGTCATTTTTCTCAGAAGTCTATGGTAACTTGCCTCTGTGCTTTCAGGATAGAAGTCATGGGATGCTCAGTTGTGTGTCCTTAGTGTTGGTGAGATTTCCCTTAACCTCCGGATTGTCATAACAGCGTTCACGCAATTGTTGGGTTTTGTCTAATAATAAAGCCATGCTTCATCTTGTAATAAAACCTAAATTTTCTGAAGGTACAGGAAGCAGTGGGTATCTGCTCGTAGAGAACGGGAAAATCTTATTCTGTTTAATTAGTAAATAGACTGTCAGCAAATCTTAGGTTCTTAGGCATGTGTGCCGAGTGCTTTAACCACTAAATCATTTTAGATGAGACATATCTCATAGGCGTAATCTTTATGTCAATATTCTCCATTTTAGATGAGATATATCTCATAGGTGTAATCTTTATGTCAACATTCTACTGTTATGGCTTAACTATTTGGGGAGACGGAATCTCCATGCCTGGCCTGGAACCTGCTTTGTATCAAGATGGCCTTGAACTCACAAGGAACTTCTTACTTGTTTTGAATACTAGTGTAAAAGGGGCACATTACAGTACCTGACGGCATTTTAGATCTTGATATCGCCCAGGGACACATGTTAGGAGCTTGACAAAATGTCCCTGAGACTCCTCGGAAGAGGTAGAACCTTTGAGAGGCCAGGACTACAAAAGTAGTTAGTTGCCAAAATTTACATAGTTTCCAATGTAAGGACAGACGAGGACCCTTGTGGACTTGTCAACCAGAGACATCGAGATAACATGGCAGACCACATGGCCCCAGAAAATATTTACCCACAAAAAAATGAAATTTCCTTGGATGTTATGGATAATTAGGACAACCAAGAAAGAGCTCAGATATAGAAGAGAGAAAACTCCACAGAAAATTCAACAAAGTGATATGGCAATTATTCTAGAGGCTAAATGTTGTAAATTATTTTGTGTCTTTTGATTTGCTCATTTACTCTTTTAGTTAAAACTTGCTTTCATGCAGTGTGTTTTGATATGTTTGTTTCTGTAAGGTCCTTTCTACTTCCCTTGCCACCCATCTCCAACACAACTCAGTCTTCGATTTTTCCACTTTTCTTACTTGTACAGTAAGTTAAAAATTAAATACTGGTTTAACAGCTTCAGTATCTAGAGGGAAGGAGAATGGAATTTACAGATACGCCTGCTGAAAATTGTTTGGGTATTATGGGAGACAAGTCTGAGAAGAGATTTCCCAAGGAAGACATACAAGTACCCAATACACATATGAAAAGTAATTTAAATGCTAATCAAAATGATCACAACCTACAGAGAACTAGAATTTAAAAAGGTATATAAAGAGCTTGAAAGAAAATATTGAAAGTCAGAACCTTCTGGTGGGATTACACAATGGTAAAGGTGATTTGGCCAGCTATTTCTCAAACGATTGACTGCGGTTAGAGTCGTTGTTACAACTGAGAAATTGCGCTAGATTTGTACCGAAGAGGAACAGAGACATGGTCACATAAAAACTTGTTTTCCACTGGTTAGAGTAGTGTTTTTCAAGGTGGCCAGAAAGGAAAGTTCCCAAACTCCTGTCAAGGAGTGCGCAGATAGATAAAAGGTTCCAGAGTAGCTGGCGCAGATAGATAAAAGGTTACAAAGTAGCTGACGCAGATAGATAAAAGGTTACAAAGTAGCTGGCGCAGATAGATAAAAGGTTACAGAGTAGCTGCTCAATTGTCGTTAAGCTAAAGAGCACAAACTCAAGCCGGGCGGTGGTGGTGCACGCCTTTAATCCCAGCACTCGGGAGGCAGAGGCAGGCGGATCTCTGTGAGTTCGAGACCAGCCTGGTCTACAAGAGCTAGTTCCAGGACAGGCTTCCAAAGCCACAGAGAAACCCTGTCTCGAAAAACCAAAAAAAAAAAAAAAGAGCACAAACTTAGAGGTTTTATTATGTGTCTCCACTCATTAAATGCCAGAAAAGATAAATGAATATAAAAATAGGAAACCCTATGAAGATATACGTCATAAAAGTTACTCCTCTCTAGAATTCCTTTAAGGACACCAGAGCATAGACAGAAATATCCCACTGTCATGATACATCATTGAAAATATTACGAGTTTCCTTCCAGTCTTCATTTTTACTCCAACTTAGATATTCACAGTTTTTTTTTATTTCATCTTTTGTGGTGAATTAAAAAAAATCCCAATTTATCTAGGCTATTTTTTCTTACCTGTGGTGTTTTAGTGACATGGAAATCATTTTTAATGTATTTGCTTTATCAAAGTTAAGGCATATTTGGACACAAATCACTATGATACTTTCCTAGAACTTCTCTAGAAAGGGTGTCAAAAGTGAAATATTTGCCCAATCCTATCTCCAACCATTCATAGCAGACTTCAGGCATGCATTGCATTCGGTTATTCAAAACCCGCACATTCATTGTTAAACACCCAATGGATCAGTTGACCCAGGACACTTATTGCACTATGACGTCATTTGATGTTTGATATTTATATATACGTTCACTCCTTTAAACAATGATCCCTTTAAAAGTTATTATTCCACCAATTAGTTGTAAAAATCAAAGCCTCTTGGTCCAGGGATCGAATTTATATTTTTAGCAAATGATTCATCTTCTTCTTACTGTATACATTCATCAACACATATGAGAAACAACAGGGCAGGTACGTTTGAAAAATAATTACCCTATTTATCAAGCTGACACATTGGCTGCTTCACGAAAAGAAGCAGATTCTATCACTGGTGTCTAGAGAGGCAAATTCAAATCAAATCCTGGTGCCATTCGGGGACATATGATTAACGAGAGCATGCTTGGTTTTATTAATCTTCCTGAGTTTTTGACACCCTTCTCTTGTCACATAACCTCCCATGTTGGGAACCACCTTTATTTTCTGAATGTTTAATGCATACTTAATCAAAATGTAGGTTTGGAATTTTTCCTTAAACTCTAAAAAACACACTTCTTATGAGACTTTTATTCCTATGTTAAATACCTATCCTCCTGGATATTATAAATAGCTACCTATTTCTCCAGCCTTTTACTAATAAAACCCTCCTGGCCCGTCACATATTTAAATAATATTCTGGTGTTATAACCTCAAGCACAGATTGCTGGTCACAGTTTCGGTATATGTAAACCTATAAAGAAGCTTTAAAATTTAATACCAGAATAAAATTTAATATCATTTTAGTAGCCCTCACAAGGCCAATGACAGGTTCTTGAATGCAGTTTTTGAAGCAAACGTGAATAGAGTGTAACCACCTAGATTATGTGTCACCTTCTAAAGATTATGTGTCGGTCATAATTATCTACAGTACAATGTAGTGGTTACCCAAAGGGTGGAAATGTTTTGTGAATCTGCTAATGAGTGATTAACTGTTTGAAAAAAAATGCAAGTAGATTTTTTTTTTCCCATTTTTAATTTAATGAGTTTATAGATATAGGCTTAGGCATGGAATGATTGATCTTGATTGCCAATGCCATGTCTAGGAGCACAAGTAGAAACCATCTCTAAGTATGTTCACTGACCACAGGCCAAGCTTAGGAACTGCCTAACGAGACTCAGGACCCGTCACAACTAGGAAAGGACTCCTAAATTTTAGGAGGTCCATATTTAAAATTAGGAAAAGACTAAGTTCACATTTAGTGGACTCACGGGAGGGTCAATTGCCGGAGCCTAGGAACAAGTTCAAACCGACTGCTGCCTAATGAGTTCTGTTGTCAGGGTGTCCGAACCGTGAGAAAAGAATCTCACACCAACCAATGGGTATTTCATCATCACCCCGAGAACACCTACCTTCTGGTGTAGGGTACCACTTGATGATTGGATCCTGTCTCCTTTGTAACCTTATTATCCTCATCTTAAACCTGCCCCTCTGAGAACCCTTAATTTAGAAAAGGACTAGACAGAATTTCCATGGAACTTGGTACTAATGGGCTTAGACTTTGAGGCCATACAGTTTCCATACTTAATTCTGCCGTCCTTGCAGGAAATGCATGCTGGGTAATCCACTAGCCGTCTACCTGACACCCGTACAGCTCTAGTTTCAAGAACGGGTGGGAAACCTGCTTCGGTCGGTTTGCAGATTCCTGTTCTAGGCCAGCTGATTTGCAAATCGCGACCTCCTAATGGCTTCTGTGCAATCAGTCCGTGACAGCCAGCGTTTGGTCGTTTGCGCTGCCTCCAATAACTGCTTTTATTACCACTGTATATCATTTTGATTGAGGATGTACTAAACAGAAATAAAATGTACATTGATCGGAAATGAAAACATACAGCTATGACAAGTTCCAAACCAGAAGACCGTAATCCTCCAAACTGAAAGACAATCTCCTGAAATTTCTTCAGAATTATAACTCCCCCAAAGTAAGCATTGCAGCTTGGATGAGAGGTGCCCTGGTGGTCGGGAGGCAAGGAGATCCAGAAAGTCTGTGTAACCACAGCAGTTTACAGCGCTGCGCCCAGGGGAAGGTTTCCCCAGTTCAAACGCTGCTGCAGGGGGGAGTGTTTCCCAGCGAAGCTGTTACAGCTCCCTTAGGAGAACGGGTCCCAGGGTCCCAGCTCGGCTCTGCTCCAGCGACAGCATCACACTGCACAACAAACCTCACTCCTAGAGGTTGGCTGCCCTGGGTGACCGAACAGGGTACAGAGATTACACAGGGGTTCTTCAGAGGGGCGAAGCTTTCTTGGGTGCCTTGGATCTTTGTGGTGTGATTCTGGGGCCAGCTTCAGGATTGGTGGCACTTGGTGTGTTCAGAGATAGGTTGCATTTTGAGCTCGGGGACCACAGGGGTTGGTGGAATTCTGTTTAGGCATCGGGATTGTGTAGTTTGGGACTGGTGCAATTTCCATCCCTGGTTCCGCGGGTTAATTCAGGGTCAGGGTCTGTTTCCTTGGTCCAGGTCTCGGGTCTGATGTTTTCCCCTTGGCCCATTTCACCCTATATCCAAAGGTGCTTACAAACAAGAACCACTGGGGTGCCATCATCAGTAAAGAGTGGCATACCTGATCTAGCTGGTATTTAAAAGAACAAATAGAGGGCTGGAGAGATGGCTCAGTGGTTAAGAGCACTGATTGCTCTTCCAGAGGACCCAGGTTCAATTCCCAGCACCCACATGGCAGCTCACAACTGTCTGAAGATCCAGTTGCAGGGGATCTGACACCTTCACCCCAATGCACATAAAATAAAGTTAAATAAACCATAAAAATATTTTTTTTAAAAAAGAACAAAAAGAATCCAGTAGAGTAGAAAACATCCCCGTACGTAAGTAGCCTGACCTAGCACTGTTTTGTGAAACCTTGTTTTGGATTTTTATCACACGCAAGTGCGCACACTGGTTTGCTGTCTCTGGGTGTAGTTTGAACAGAAGGCGGTTCTAAATTACAGAGAGGTGGCGGGAGGGAGAGAGGTGGCGGGAGGGAGAGAGGTGGCGGGAGGGAGAGAGGTGGCGGGAGGGAGAGAGGTGGCGGGAGGGAGGGAGGGGATCGTCTTCCCATGTTATATGACACAGGAGGAAAGTTGGGCTCTTACTACAAGTGTGATAAAGCACAGCCCAGTGAGCAGAACCCTCTAGAAAGACCACGGCAGGTAGACCTTGATTAGTTGACTGAGATCCACTTTGGGATCATGGACTATAAAGCACAGGGGGCAGACAAGCGTGTCTGGCCCCTCCGCACTGCCTAGGCCCGCTAGCCGGGACCCAACCAGATTGCTACACCACCTTCTTTTCAGCTACTTGAGACTCAAACAGCTAGACCGGTGAAACGAAAGGAAGTGTGGGAAGCAACTATTCCCACATAAAGAACAAATAATCTTGTTGGGACATGAGCAATACTGGGGAGCCCCATGCCACTGTCTTTTCCCAGGGGAAGGAGCTGTGTGGCCCTCGGTTCTAGTTACTTCTCTTCTCCAGCCACACATCTTTGTTCATTTCCTGCTGGATGGGCGGTGAGAGAGGCTTTAGGGTGAGTACGGTTGGGGTCCCTTTAGGCTGTGGCTACTGGACTGTATATGAGTCCACTAGCTGCGTCTTGAAACCTCATTTTTAAAAAATAGACATATTGCTGGGCGGTGGTGGTGCCACGCCTTTAATCCCAGCACTCGGGAGGCAGAGGCAGGCGGATCTCTGTGAGTTCGAGACCAGCCTGGTCTACAAGAGCTAGTTCCAGCGTGGGCTCCAAAGCTACAGAGAAACCCTGTCTTGAAAAACCAAAAAAAAAAAAATTAGAGATATTACCTACGTGCTAATATTAATTCAGTTTCTAACACATGCTAGTCCCTCTTCTAAGAATTAGACACACTTGGTGTCTGCCCTCTTGAGTTCATACTCTTGTAAGCAAGAGAGATAGTGAATCACCATTCCAGATGCGAAGACTTGAGTATCGCTTCATTGTCATGTGTCTGGTTATTATTATTTGAATCTGGTTGTTAGGAGTATGAGAACAGCTCTTTATCTTCGTTTATGTTTTCAAGTTCCAAAAAAAATATGTCATCATTTTAACAAGAAAAATGGTTGACTGGAAGGAAGAATATTAAACTCTGACATGAGCTTTGTCCTTACATATCTTAAATTTTTGCACTGATGTATTTCTGTCAGGCTTCCCTAATCTATGCCTGGTTTTGCTGGGAAGAAATAGCAGACAGCAACACACGCCAGTTTTCAAAACGCGTGCTCATCACACGGCTGTGAGGGCCCAGAGCCACATGTCCCAGCTCTTGAGGACCCCGGGATGTCACAGTGGTATGCAAATATTTAGACTCAAGTTATTTTCATAGGTGCCAACCTTTTGTCTGAGGATGGTTAGAATTAACAAGGAAAAAATATACAATACAGCACAACTTTCCCGTCATGATTTTGCAGTGCTAAAAGTAAAATACTTGTTAAGTAAATATTTTGACATCTGAAAATTTATTCATTTTTTGTACTTAGTATCTACTGGAAATTAGAATATACTTAGATTAGTACAGATTTGTTGGGGATGTAAGTATCGTGATTATCCCAATGAAATGCAATCACACAAAATAATTTATTGTTTAAAAATAAAATAGCTTTGTTTCTGGTGTGCATCATGTCAAAAATAAGAATAATATAGACTAAAGTTTATACATTTCCTGCAGACCTTTTTTCCTTGTTTTATTTTTGCTTCAAAAATAATAAAAATTAAATCATGGAATGGAAGAAAGGAATAGTGTCCTCCAGAGCTCTTTAAATGAGTCGTCACAGTGTGAAGTAGATAGTAGGGCAGGCTGCTATCATGTTTTAAAAATTTATTTCATTTATCATTATTTCATTATCGTGGGTGCATAGATAAAATTTTTTACTCGCTTGACATATTCTTCATTTTAAGAAGATGAATACTAATTTGTGTATACAGATGTGTGCCCATGTTTTCCATATATATATATATATATATATATATACACACACACACACACACAAAACACCATAGACTCTGCTGACGGAATACATGGACACTTATTCGTCTTAATGTATCTTACAAACCGTTTCAAGCAGAACAAGGGAAACTTTGTTCATCCTTTCCATGACTGTGTAGTGTTTTCCGATCAGATGGTCCCATGATTTATATGTAACCAGGACCTAGGTTTGTAGCGTAGGAAAGGAAACCTGCACTCAGTATGTGAAGCTTGGTACATGGAACTCACCGGGAAGAATCCTGTGACCCCCTTAGTGGTGAGCACAGCACTCTATGGAGAAACTAAGGCACACAGGGTTCCCAAGGAGGCCGATTTTAGCCCTGGTACCCTGACCCCAAGCTAAGTGACTTCTAGATTCATTCTAAATATGTTTAGACAGCTGAATTACAATTCAGTTTTGTATGACACATTCATGGTGTGTGTGAATTACTTTCCTTTTCAATTAAATTAATTATGCATTTATTTACACGAAACGTTAATATTTTTACCTATTCTTGAAGTCCTCCTAAGACACCACATGTTCCATGAATTGAGTTGTGTAGGACACAGTGGAAAGTGGAGTCCCGAAGTGTGGGTGAGGTGGCTGGGCCACCAGGTAAGATCCATCAGGGCTGGGATCAGAAAACTCGCGAGGGAAACGGTGGTGATGTTTTAATGACGCCTCTGTAGCGGTGAAGGCGTTCATAGACTTTTCTATTCTTATGCTAAATATTTTGACAATGCTGTTTTATTTTATGATTGGACCCTGGCCATTTTAATTGTGTTCTTTTGAAAGCTTAGGAAAAAAAAATCCCCAGATAATCTCATATGAAAATATTTTGATTACTTTTTGAAAGACTAAAATATATTTTTGATTATGTTCTTTTAGCTTCAACTTAATGTTGCAATGTTTTCTTTGGAACCTCTAACCTAAACTACTATCATAATGTTATCATTTCTCTGAATTAAGAAATTTGCAAATATTAAAAAAAAATTAGCCAAAATAAACCCTGAAAGCAGCACACGCGCCGTGTTTGGTAGTGAAAACAGACATGGTTAGTGAGTACGCTTCTGGTACTCATTAGTTGGGAATAAGCAAAACAGAAAAGAATCTCTCTCTGGAAGGACAATTCTTATGCCTAGAACTATGGCGTGTACTGCTTTTAAACTCCTGGTCTGATCTTGATACACGGACAATGGATGTCTTAAGCAATGCTGTAAGACAGTGCAGAGGTTCGCTGGTATTAATGGTGCCGCACGCAGTCGTGTGAAGAAACAAGAGTGGGCAGAGAGCAGAGAACAAACACCCAGCCAAGCATTCCATTCTGATGGCTCCCTCCTGCTTAGCTTGACAAGAGAGGGAAAGACACTGCTGCCCGCCTCTCCCTGACACCGTGCGTAACCTTACATACGCGTTGCATTTCTAGGGGAAATCTTTTGACAAGCTACATCTTACCAGATTGGAGTTAGTTGTGGGGGCCACGAATGTAGAATTCCCAGAGACGCGGCACTTGGGGAAGTGTTGCTGGAGGGTGAGCTTAGAGACCAGCGGAGGAAAGAGAAGAAGCAAAGTTAGGTGGTGAGAAACGGGGTGATGCGTGTGGTTCTGGCATTTGCATCCTGCATGGACAGCTGAGGCTGCAAAGATCCTCTGGGTTCCCCTGACTCTGCTCAGAGATGTGGGCTACCAGGGGAGGAGCTTGACCTTGGGCCAGGAGCCTCTCTGTATCTCTGCAGAGACATCAGCTGCAGGTTTTGACAGCTGAACTTTGTCGGCAGTACTCTCAGAAGCTATGGGAATAAATTCCTTTATTCCTGTAGGATGTTGTCTATCCCAGATAACAGTCTCGTCATCAGATGAAGGCAAAGAAGGGAGGGATGAGCCCAGAAATCCAGCTAAGAAACAGAGAAAATTCGTTAAGAGAACGGTAGATCAGGGAGGTGAAGGGTTGTTGTAGCCCGGGATTCTCTACGTATCCACTCCAGACACCAATGAGTACTTTCTAGAACAACAACGCTACTATTTGTTTATAACCAAGAGATTACCAGTGCCAGGATGAATAACTTTGGGTGGTGGTGGCACACACCATTCATCCTTTAATCCCAGAACTTGGAAGGTAGAGGCAAGAGGATTTCTGTGAGTTCAAGATCAGGCTGGTCTACAAAGCAAATTCCAGGACAGCTAGGGCTGTTACACAGTGAAACCCTGTCTCAAAAATCCAAAAACCAAAAACCAAAAAGTAAACAAAAACAAAATAAAACAAAGAAAAAAAAGGGAAAGTCAATTCTGATATTTGCTTGTGATAAAAGGCATTGTTTGTTGTAAATTGATTCAGAAGAAACATTTTGAGTCAAAATTCCTTTATAGTTTCTTGAGAACTTTTATGAAGAAAGCTTCTATTTAACTACGTAATTTGTAAAATGAAGTTTTATATGATGTGCCCTACTCCCAGGCTGCTGTAAGGATTGCCTACTGAGTCCTTCTCCAAATGCATTACCACTCTTAGTGCCAGCACCGTGATAACAGAGTTCCCTCACCATGAACACGGGGACAAACCACTTCCCCACGGCAGCATCCACACATCTACAGTTTCACTTTCTTTTCTTTTTTTCTAAGATACAGTAGAAACAGTCTGGGGAAGATAAGTAACATTTCATCTGTGATATTCATTTATATGCATAATGCCTCTTGTTCATTAACTATGATTTATTGCATTTTTACTTTCATTTATTGAAGATATTTAACTCAGTCAGTTCATAATTCTTCATAAATGTCATACTTATAATTATTTTCCCTTCTTGGACCCTGGAGTCCAATCACCGAAAAGGAGTCGCCCCAAGAGACCACTCTCACACCACAGTTGAGGAGCCAAAAGACCCGAGTAGCTGGTACAGGTTACTTTCAAAGTAAAAAGCCACAGAAACAAGGGGAGAGTCTGGGGGTTGTTTTTCCAGCTATTAGGATTGGCTGATTCAAATGGCTACTAGCAATGATTGGTCTGAGCCATGGCGAGAGAGTGGTTGGTAGATCAGGCGGGGTAAGCAGGAACATCTGTGAGTCATCCTAACCGTACCTGAGGAACTGAGTCAATATCCCCTGACCAAGGCCGAGGAACTGAGTCGACATCTAAGGGTTATTTTGCCCCAATTCCAATAATTGAGTTCTGTCTGGAGAACACCCACAGGGACACAGGGAGATGGGAAATCCCCCACATTCCAGTAGGTGCATGTGTAGTTGTTAGGGCCTTGATTCCCAGGGGAGGGGGGAGCCCTGAGGCTGAGAGACCTCAGAAATGGCCTCAGAGTTGTCAGAAATGACTTCAGACTTATTCTAGAGTTTTTCACCCTTGTCTATCTCCTGAAAACGTTTGGTGATTGATTTTACAAACATCTAACAAGCACCCCAATGTCCACTCCCCATCTTTGAATTTCACTGTAAGGGAAACAACCTTAAACAAATGTTTTCGTGATTTAAAGTGCTCCCACCGTCTTAGGTGACAGTTTAGCAAGCCAGCTGATGACGAAACCACAGCTGGGATGTGGTGAAAAGGGAAGTCCTGAGTTTAGACTCATCGTGAAAGTCGGTGACAAGCATAGGTTGGTACGGCCAAAGGTGCAGAGTCTCTGGGATAGACCTCCTCAGAATAGCACATTTTATATAAAAATGTGACTGCAATTCCAATGATACATATAGCCAATACATCCTACCATCTTCAAACTCAATTTCCCGATAAATTTTGGACAGTGTTACTGATTGCAGGACTTTGACACAATCCCTAGAGAGCACTACAGTCACGCAACTGTTGTAAAATTGATCTTTTTGTAAGAAGGAGGCCATCTTCGAGTCTACCAAGTAATGCTGTGGACGTGAAGATCATTGTCAGTTAGTAACCAATTCTCCCACACCCCTCTGTGCTCGGAACATTCTGTAGTGTGCTAGAATTCTTTTATTTATTTATTTATTTATTTATTTACTTATTTACTTATTTATTATGTATACAATAGTCTGTCTGTGTGTATACGCCTGCAGGCCAGAAGAGGGCACCAGACCTCATTACAGATGGCTGTGAGCCACCATGTGGTTGCTGGGAATTGAACTCAGGACCTCTGGAAGAGCAGGCAGTCCTCTTAACCACTGAGCCATCTCTCCAGCCCCTAGAATTCTTTTCTTTGTCCAATCACCTTCCTTAACTCAGGCTAGCTGGAGAGTCACCCTCGAAGCCTTACTATAATTACTGTTAAGTGCATACAAGACTTACTCTCCTATTCCTGATAGATTTGTTAGTCACGTACACTGTCTTCTGGAATATGAAATTAGACTCAAGGGATGAATGTGAACCTATGGCAGGGTAACCCGAGTTGTAAATCTCATTCTCTGACATGGAGGGGAATTTTCCCTGACTTAGGTTTGAAGGATATCTGTCCATAGTTTTTGACCATTTGACAGCTAATTTTGGCCACATGGAGTCTTCTGTCCATAGATAAAAAGAAGAAAATATAATCAAATGCAAAACTAGGGGATGAGGGGGGAAAGGGAGAGAGGGTAAACAGGAACCCTTGAAGCTTCATTTTTTTTTTAATGCTCAGCCCGATTAGAGAAATGTTTCTATCCTGATTTCTATCAGTGATCCCACCCCACATCCGGGTCTATGACTTACAGCTATCATACTGGGTTCCAGCATTCATTAGCTTTGTCTAGCCCTCTTCAAGGCCACAATAGACCCTGAGTCAGCCAATATCTACTAATAAACAATGAATTTTATGTACTCAGGATTACAATACAGCTACTTCCCTACACAGGATAAACTTAAGAATGAAAATCTATATACCCAAGTTGTCTGGGGTTCACAATATGCTCGATCAATTTCTTAAAAGCAAGGTTTACCCCTAATGAGAATCTTTAGCTTCCCATACTCGTCATGTATAATTTACATATTGACTGATGTTGACAGCACGATTTTCCGAGTGTACGGAATGATAGGGCTCCGCTCTTGCACTTGCCTGAGGTTTTCCTGGTTCCCTCAGCATTAGCAAGGCGGCAAAGGCACAGCCAAACATGCTGATCCAGTCCCTGCAGGAGTGCTAGGCAGATGCTCCGCCCTGAGCATGCCTAGTCCCAAGTCTGTTTGTAGACGAGAAATGGCCTTTCTATCACCGACCGAGTACACAGCTTTGGAGCACCTGAAGGGTTGCTTCCCAGGGAGTTATCAAAGTCTCCAGTTGGTGCTGAAAGCTCTTATGTCACATTCCAGCGACTGCTATGTGAGCCACTTCAAATACCCTGTTAGAAGGACAGCCCTTCACAAGGGGTAGAATGGGCAACTTGACTATTCTTTCCATCTCCAGCTTTGTCTGGCGGTTTTTGTAAAGACACAAAGGACTCATTATCTGAAAAGTATTTACCCCATCACTTCAGAACATACTTTCCAGAGCCTCAAACCTTTAACAGTGCATTGCAGTGCATTAGGGCGCCGCTCTCAGAAGCCTCACGACCTAGAAGGTTAATAACTCATTGCTCTTTCAGGGAAAGCCCCTTCTATCTTTTGTAGTTGCTGTGCTCATGCGTCCTTCTGAAATGCATTTCTTTTAAATATTAAAGTTAACTTGAGAACTACGATTTAAATAATTTCATTTTAGTTGATGTTGTAATGAGGTGCGGGTGGCTGTGTTCCCAGCACCTGAGAGGAACACGAGCCCTTTTGTTCCTTCCCGCCCGCTCTCAGCCACCAGCTAGCTTATGCTCAAAATAACCACATGAAAATTGTATTAATTAAATTACTGCCTGGCCCATTATCTCTAGCCCTTGCTTGACTAACTCTCACATCTTGTTTTAACCCATAATTAACAATCTGTATGTCACCACGAGGTAGTGATCTTACTGGGAATCATTCAGCACATCTGATCCTGGCATCTTCATGGCGGCTCTCCCTCTGACTCAGTCTTCTTCCCAGCATACTGTTCTCTTTCCCCCCGCCTATCTAAGTCTTGCCCTATCAAAAGGCCAAGGCAGCTTCTTTATTAACCAATGAAAGCACAGAAATACAGAAGAACCCTCCTACACCAAGTCAAGACACTTTGCTAATGGGGTTAGTAAATGAAAATGTTTAATATAAGGTCTTCAGTATCGTTCACTTTCAGTGCCGATATCCATAATTGGATGCACGCTTACCTGAAAGTGAATGATGACGTAACGTAAACAGGAAGTTTGACAATAGTGTTTATCTATGCCAACCTTTATGGTTTTGGCGATAACCAATGAAATTTTGTACCCGGCTAGTCACTCTAGGACTAGAGTCTCTAATCCTATCTATTTAATAGATTGAATAATTGAGGCGAAACAGGCAGGGATTTAAGCATTGCCCTCAGCTGGACCAGGGATGATTTATAAGATGCTTATGTCAGTACTAATTGAGGAGTGAACCTTTCTTCCTCTGTGCTTACCTGTCCCAGGGAAAAGTAAAGCCCTGAAGTCAGATCACTAACGACGGCACAAAATGTTCCATTGAACAGTAGAAATCTGTTCTCTCCCAGCTCTGGAGAACCAAGGTCAAAGCCAAGGTGCCGAGAGGCCACGCCCCCTCTGATGGATCTAGGGAAGAATGTTTCTTTGCCACTTGCAGCTGTGTCACCCATTTCTTTTCTAGTCCAGTCACGTGGTCATCTCTGCTATGTCTGAATTTCAAATTCCTCTGACCCTATGAGCTCACCGTAATCCAATATGCCTTCACTTATTTTGATTATTTATGCAAAGACAATATGTCCAGATGTCACCAATCTGCTGACTGGTGCTTCTTTGGCTGCTACAGAAAACACAGGTAAGGCAAAAGTCTTCAATGGTGACTTCTGTTCCCCTGTGTTCAGCGACAGTGAGTAAGAGAGAGCAACAGAGCGATTCCCTTCAGTGTAGGCTGCTTGGATAATGGAGGCACGTGGACTCCTTTGACCTCTGAGTGTTTCGGTCTCCGTGAATGCCTCCGGGATCCTAACAACTTGGCCATGGGCAGCATTCAAAGTCATAGCTCTCAGCCTGAATGCTGACCCTTGGCTCTGGAGACGTGGCCACTCAGAGGTTGTCAACGCCTTTGTACTCTCTTCCGTGAACAGCCTTTTATTGGCTCTCCAGTCTTTCCCACCATCTATTTCCTGTTTCCTTTTTCATCAAGCCCCAGCTTCTCTTGAGGCGTCGAGCTGCTTCCGCACTCTTTGGCAGGTAAGCTGCCTGAGTACTTCTGTACTCTGTGCCTGCAGCTTTCAGCACAAGCTGGGAAGCCTGTCCGTCTAGGAATGTGTCCAGCAGCTGAGCTGCACTCCCCGGCACCGCACTGCGGGACGCTGACGTCACACAGGCAGAGGACCCCTTTGTATGCGGTATCAGGAAGGTTCAGCTCTGTGGGAGAGCCACAAGCTTCTCCAGCTGTCAGACGACCTCCATCTCAGCCGATGCTGTAAATCCAACACGGAGATTGCTTCTTTTTTGAAATCAGGCCGCTAGGTTTTCAGCGTTCAAGCTGCCACTGTCATTGTCCTTGCTGCCAGTGCCGTCTCCACTTCCTGATACCTCTGCTGCTTCTGCTTCTTAATTCATGTTCCCGTCTTGGCCCGTTGGGCTGAAAAGAGGCAAGAAGCAAACACACAAGAGACAGCTAGTCTAGATTTGATGCTGAACCCGAGAGGCCTGCTGATACAGCACTGGAGGGGATGTTTGGACTGAGCATGGCCACTTATTGGGCTTTTCACTGTCATCATCCACAGTCAGATTTGTGTATTGGGCCAGTCACGGCCCTGTCCTTATCACAGTAGTGTCTCCTGCATGGGGAGGGGCTCACCTCGGCAAAGCTGGAACTGGTTTATCTAGGGAGGGGAAACAGCGTGACACACACAGTGCCAGAGAGCTCTGGCTGAGGCTGAGGCAGTGTCTTTCAGGTGACGGGGGAGTCTGGGCAGTTGTCCCAAGGCACAGACTGTGGAGTTGTTTCAGAAGCCTGGTGCTGCCGCGATTGTTACCTAGACTGTTATCTGTGCTGACAGCCCTTTTGTTCACCCGCTCCCCACCTTCAAAGTGAGCGGTGCTTCTGACTGTGAGGTTGGGAAGGGATGAAGCGCCTGTCAGGCTCAGTCAATCCCTCTCCTCCTCAGGACTCAGAGCGTCAACTGCTCCTAAACTCCAGCACGCTACTCGGAGAGAACTTAGTCATTAGCAGAGTGTCCTGAGGCCTGGCCTCCTTAAAGGCACATTCTGCTAATGCTCTCTCAGTCATTCTTAGAGCTGTCAGGTCTTGACCCATGATTTTAAGGGCTAATGTTCTTAAGCCCTTCTTAACCATAAGCGTGCAACTCTTAGAGGGATGGGAAATTAAAAGGGGCTTCTAAAATGAAATACAGAGACAAAATAATTTGAATGGAGAAACTTACAGAAAGCAGAGAACATTCTGTTAGAAGAAAGGACTTTATAAACGTGGGACAGGCACACCATCCGGGATCCTAGTTCAACTTGGTATTTCAAACAGGAGATGAGAAGCAAAAAGTACCTTGAGTTTTGAAAGAAAAGGAGACTCAGGTCCCATGGGCTGTTATAACAGTGAAAATTGACAAGGTGGTCTGTTGAGTGAGGAAGCTGACGAAAAGAAATACGTAAGAAACACGTGAAAAGTTAACAGCAGTTGATAAGTTCAATGAGGAGAAAATGTAGAAGGAAGGAATGACATGTGTTAGAGCAGGAACCATAAAGTCACTGAAGGAAGTTTCTTCTCCTCCTCCTCCTTCCTCCTCCTCTTCCTCCTCCTCTTCCTCCTCCCTCCTCCTCCTCCTCCTCCTTCCTCCTCCTCCTCCTTCTTCTGGAGACAGGGTTTTTCCTCTTCCTCCTCCTTCTTCTGGAGACAGGGTTTCTCTGTAGCTTTGGAGCCTGTCCTGGAACTAGCTCTTGTAGACCAGGCTGGTCTCGAAGTCACAGAGATCCGCCTGCCTCTGCCTCCTGAATACTGGGATTAAAGGCGTGCGCCACTACCGCCCAGCAGGAAGTTTCTTCTTAATACTGGAAAAGATATATTATACTGAGATAGCCAAGTTCACTGAAGCCAGGGTTCTATCATCAATGTGACATTTAGAAGGCTAGATTCCTTTGGGCACGAGGAAAATAAATAGTACAAACCCTTTAGAGTTCCAAATTGCTTGTTTTCCCCCATAAATTCAACCCCAAATTCCGGAAGCAGCAAAACTTCTCTTTGAAATTTGGTGAGAAGTGATTTCTGATGTTGAATTTTTTTATGAAGTCAAATTGTTAATTAACCTAAGGGAGGGAATAAATAAAGTCGGTAGTTCAAAGATGCAGGTGGCCAAGGAGATCACCCTCATGAGCCATTTCATAGAGAGCTGTCTGATGATGTACCCTATCAGGACAGAACAATGAGCTACAGAAGAGTCAGGACGGACTATGGGACTCTTAGCAAGATGGAGATCTGAGGGTGGAGTGTGTGACCAACAGGGGGTGGCACAGCATGACTGCTGCTGGCAGGAGTTCCAGGAGAGAGTTCTCTGTGAAGTTGCTGGACCTCCATATCCGTCTGGAATTACTGACAGAAGGCCTTAGGCAGCAGGTGGAGAGTTGGGAGTTGGAGCCACGATTTAAGGAGAGCAGACAGAAAGTAAGGGGTACGGGAGGGCAAAGTGTGTGGGGACAGAAAGAGAATCTTGAATTCTAGGACTGAAAGATCAGAAGAAATAATATTATTTTCACATTATTTATAACTCCGTTCAGATCACGTTAAAACCCTCACTCTATCGTGAGCAACCAGGAGTACATAGCTCAACTTGACACATGCTGACTGTTTAAATTCATTAAGCGTGCCACCTGCTCCTCGGAATGCGGCGTAGCCCCTCACAAATGTCCTCTCCAGATTCCTAGAATTGCTGACTTGGAGAGCAATTTAGAATTTCCTTCTCCTCTCACTGACACTCAAGCAGCAGAAATGTCTGAGCCTTCAAGGAATTTGCCACTTTCCACAGATAAGTTTTGCCCTTGTGTTTTACTTTCGTAACAGTTTCTCTTTCTCCCGCTCTGCTGTGAACACTTTGCGGATATCATTCCTTTAAAGTCTCCGGGGCAGACTCGCTGAGTAGCAGCCCAGACCGTCAATGTCTCCAGTGGTTTGAACTCCCCTCAAATGAAAAGAAGGCGGTCCTACGGCACATGTATATAAACATCAGTGAAAGATACACTTGCTTTCTATTTCTACTGAGGTAATTTTGTTGCTTTATATAGTTCACAAAATATTGAATTACAGTTGTTTAATTAGTACAGAGAGTGGCTTCATAATTCATAAATGCAATTAAGCACAAAGAACTGTGAACTGTATGGTGTGTGTGTGTATGTGTGTGTGTATGTATGTGTGTGTGTATGTATGCATGTGTGTGTATGTGTGTGTGTGTATGTCTGAGTGTGTGTGTATGTGTGTGTGTATGTTTGTGTGTGTGTATGTATGTATGTGCGTGTATGTGTGCATGTGTGTGTGTATGTGTGTGTATATGTCAGTGTGTGTGTATGTGTGTGTATGTGTGAGTGTGTGTGAGTGTGTGTGAGTGTGTGTGTATGTGTGTATATGTCAGTGTGTGTGTATGTGTGTGTATGTCTGAGTGTGTGTATGTGTGTCTGAGTGTGTGTGTATGTGTGTGTGTATGTTTGTGTGTGTATGTGTGTGTATGTATGTGTGTGTGTATGTGTGCATGTGTGTGTATGTGTGTGTATATGTCAGTGTGTGTGTATGTGTGTGTATGTTTGTGTGTGTGTATGTGTGTGTATATGTCAGTGTGTGTGTATGTGTGTATGTCTGAGTGTGTGTATGTGTGTGTGTATGTGTGAGTGTGTGTGTGTGAGTGTGTGTGTGTGTGTGTGTGTGTTGGTTTTCTGAGACAGGGTTTCTCTTTTAGCTTTTGGAGCCTGTCCTAGATTTTACTCTGTAGACCAGGCTGGCCTTGAACTTACAGAGATCTACTTGCCTGCCTCCTGAGTGCTGGATTGAAGGCGTGCACCACCGCCACGTGGCTTTTTAAGTGTAAGTTTTAAGAAGTAAGTTTAAAGACTTCTTCATGAGGAATGTGTGAACTATTTTTGATGGAACATTTATTATAAACATGTAGTTTATTCAAAATTAAATTTCTGGTTGCCTTGTAGATATATTAGGCAGCAGGAAGTTTTAAAATCAAATGTCTACATTTTCGAATAGCCGTGAAGTACTTAGTATTCCAGGTTTTAGGATGTTTTTTTTTGTGCTTCAGAATTTCACGCATATATTCAGCATATTTTGGCTGTATCACTTACCAACCAGTCACCAGCTTCTCAACTCCTGCCAAAGCCCTTCCCAATACTATGTTTTCTTTTCCGAATGCACTGTGCTCAACAGTGTTTTGCATACATGCATTGTTGTAGGGTCACCCACCGAAGCATAGGTAACAGACCAGGGATCGCTTCCCTAAGAAACTGGCTCTCCCTCTAGAAGTGTGAGATATTTGTTTAGTTACAATATTATCAATGGTTCCTGCAATTTCATAAAATATACTTAAATTCATAAGACCCTATAGGAAAATTCTTAACAATATAATTTTCATGGGAAAATGAAGCAAGAAAATTCTGCCAGAGAGTGATTGGTGTGTGTGTGTGTGTGTGTGTGTGTGTGTGTATGAGAGAGAGACATACAAAGATACGTCAGGAAACTGAGAAAATGCAGACTGCAGACTTCAAGGTAACAGGATGAGAAAGATGGTGACACACAGGCTAGTAAAAATAAGGAGAAACTGCAGGATCTTCCGAGGCGCAGTTTTCCAGTCTTGCTAACAATCTAAGACTTTGTGCTCATATTGGGATTGTCCGAATTTATTTGTACACCCCGGGCTCCCTGACAATGGTGTTGACTGACCTGCTCCTTTAATGT
>JAQHUG010000745.1:127787-144180 GCA_028555095.1 Dicrostonyx torquatus | reverse complement strand
TTTTTCTTCTAAATTTTGCTTTGTTTTGGGGAGGAGGTTGCAAGGGCAGTGGACACATGTGGGGTTGGGGATGGACGTGATGAGGTTCATGATGTGTGAAACCCACAAACAAGCATTAAAATATTTCCTCTAAAAGTCCAAAATAATATGCATGCAATAATTAAAAAATTTAAAGCTTTAATTAAAAAAAAACCAAAAATGAACTATTGGGAAAAAAGGCTTTACAGAGTTTAAATACTTCCTGGCTCCCATTTCACTGATAACTGACTTTTAGGAGTGTTTTTCGGGTGAACAAGTGGGGGCAAAGCTTCCGTGCTTTTAGCTCAGGTATTGCTGATATACTGTTGATATTGTAGGCTTCCCGGCCAGGAAATCCTTGTCAGGGTTTGCCGCACTCAGAATATCTAGTAGCCTCCGACATAGCCTTGCTATTAGAAAACAGACGCTGACTTTCCTCCTCCCAGCCTCGCGGAGAACAGTTAGAGCCCAGCCGTTTCCTGCTTAGGACCCCTGGGCTTCCATGTTGATGGGATGAGATCCATCAGACCTTCTGAAAGTAGACCAGAAACAGATTACTGAGTCCCTGGGACTAACCAGGACTGACAAGACTAGATTCAGAAGAAAATAAATCATCAATAATAATTGGAGGCTTCCATTGACTTGGTATTCTAAAATATCCGCTTTGTGTCTCATTGTAAAGTAATTTAAGACTCAGTCTGCAAGCATCCCTGTGTAATATGATGCTAACTTTCCCTCTCTGAGATGAAATGTCTGAGACAATGAAGTGTGGAAGAAAGTCGCCTTATTGGAGTTGTTCATGGCTTCCCAGTTTTAGGCCACAGTCCATTGACTGCATTGGGTTTGAGTCTGCGGTAAATTGAGCTATGAAGGCGAGGAGCCCGTGGTAGAGAGAACCTTGCCTCACAGTGTCGGGGACCAGAGCAGAGGGGCTGAGTTCCAATGTCACCGCTGGAGGCGTCCCTTTGACGGCAAGCATCCTTCTGCTGGGCCGCAGAGCTCGGCATTAGCTCCAGCCCGGGAATGCAGCCTTCCCCACCCAGGCCTGCAGAGAACATGTCAGGTACCAGCCGTGTACAACATGCGAAGGGTTTCCTACAGTGTCATTTCACCTTTATGATCACGACAGTTTAACACGGCCTCGTGTGTTCTCAGCTGTCTACTGTTAGATTTCTGCTTCTTTAACAAAACGTCCAAGAGAGATGGTTTCTATAGCGGTGTGTTTGTTTGTTCTGCATTTCAGCCCTCGGTGGGCCGCCTCCACTCTTTCCAGCGCTGTGGATGAAGCCCGGTAGGGAGGATGCTGCACTCTGCAGAGTGGCCAGGGAGCAAAATAAAGGAAAGGGCTGAGAGGCTGGGGCCAAGATTCAGTCCTAAGGACAAACTCCCAAGGACCCACCCCTATCAACGAAGTCCCACCCCCCAAGATTCCATCACCTCCCAATGTCCCGCAGTATTTGAAATCTGCTGATGGATTAGCCCATCAGAGAGCTAAGAGCCCTCATCCCGTCCACGCGCGTCCCAAACCCAAAGGCCACATCTCTGAATGCAGCTGTACTGGAGCCTGAGGATGAAGTCCGTGAGCCTTCGGGAAGACATTTCAGACATAGGACAGCGAGAAACATGACATGTTGAACTCTCTCTAGGAGAAGCGAGGGGTCTTGAGAAATTTGGGAAGTCGAAAGCTGCTTAAAATTACATTTTTAGAATTTAATACAAATATACGGTTTTTAGTTTATTGCCCCTTTGTCCTAATTCTGAATGAGGAACACCTTTTCAAGCAATAAAAATACACTTCCTGCTGACTGAAATAATTGTTAGCCATTATATTACTTATGTATCTAGTCGACACATTACTTATATTACTATAAGTACGACTATTTCCTTAGTCATCGTGAAAATGGATTCATCACGGAGTACTCAGAGGAGGGTTTTCTGTGGGCCGTATAGCAGACATTCCACCGCTCGAAAGCTCACCAAATTACAGAGCCCCTCTTCTCCTTCAGCTCCTACGTCATAGTTTGCACATATAAAGATTTTTTATCATTTGGGTAAAATGTCTGAATCTATTTGTACCATTAAAAACCTAGCAATTATACGGGTCTAATCCTGTCAAAAATATTTTTTNGGTTTTTAGTTTATTGCCCCTTTGTCCTAATTCTGAATGAGGAACACCTTTTCAAGCAATAAAAATACACTTCCTGCTGACTGAAATAATTGTTAGCCATTATATTACTTATGTATATAGTCGATACATTACTTATATTACTATAAGTACGACTATTTCCTTAGTCATCGTGAAAATGGATTCATCACGGAGTACTCAGAGGAGGGTTTTCTGTGGGCCGTATAGCAGACATTCCACCGCTCGAAAGCTCACCAAATTACAGAGCCCTGCTTCTCCTTCAGCTCCTACGTCATAGTTTGCACATATAAAGATTTTTTATCATTTGGGTAAAATGTCTGAATCTATTTGTACCATTAAAAACCTAGCAATTATACGGGTCTAATCCTGTCAAAAATATTTTTTTTCTCTGTGGAAAGTAGAGAGATGCAGTTTCTCCTCTAGAAGATGGGTATCCTGTCAGCCTTAGAAATACATGATGTTTCTCCATTGCTCAACGCATTAAAAGAAATAATTAAAAGCAGACAAGTACACTATATTGGTACTTCCTTACTGGTCTCGACATGCAGGTCTGTGCCGTGTGGAAATGACATGTTCAAATCAAGCAAGTGCATGAGTTCCCAAGAAACCGTAATCTCTAGGTGAATTAAAATACAAAATTTTGCTAGACTGTCCATTAGAAAAATATTGATCAAAGGAAATTAATAAGTTTTAGGTATTGTTGCTTAGGTTGGCACTTTCTTCTTTGCAAATGCTAACTATTATAAGAGGAACGACCTGTTTTTATTTCTCTGGAACAAATATTTATTTATTTCTTAATTAAAGATGGAATGGGTTTGGCAGGAGACTATGTCACGAAAGACTTTCTGTTTGAGTTGTTCAAAGCGATCTCAGCGTTCATTCAGAACTCTGACAGCAGCTCCCAGGAATGTGCTTCTTAACATTTTTTTCTCCTCAGATTACTGTTGATATAACCCGGTCTTGATCTTCATGGAATGTCAAAGAGAGATCGGCCTTATTTTCCGACTAGTACTGACTGGGGATTGGATGGATGGCTGTTAGAATACCCTGTCTGGCATGCTGGCTGTCCTGGCGAGCTCCCAGCTGAGCCTGTGGGTCCTGTAAGGTGTGAGCATGCGCTCTAATCTCACCGTTTCTGCAGCAGAAGCTCTCAGTCTTATGTCATATTGGAGTCATTGGGGCGGAAGAGTGTCTAAAGATCTCAGTGTCAGACCAAATTCGCCCCTCATTCCTGAGGAGCAACTTAGGGATCAGCAGTTTTGGGCTCCTGGCATACTCCGGCATGCATTCCAAAGGAAACCATTGTTCTAGAATTAACGGAGACAAGATCAAAATTAGCAAAAATAACACCTCCATGCAACAAATGCAGAATTTACCATAAATATAGCGTTCCTTTCGGCTGGACTGAGGGGGAACCAAGTAAAATTTCTGCCCTATTGTGTAAATTTTGACGTCATCCAGACATACATGCATGTGTCAGGGATGAGCCCGACTGAGTCCAGAATCCTGAGATGTGGGTAAGCAACTCTCCCTCCCTATTGTGCCAGTCCAGCGAACGCATATATCGGGACCTAGGAACTTGACCTTCGGGGCAATATCGCAAACTCTGTATTTGTGTCAGCTTCCGACTCTCCTGTTTTTTCTGCACGAACAGGCTTCTACCCTATTGTCACCCCTTGCTTGTCACTTGGGAAACACCATCCTTTGTGTCCAACTGATTTTATAGTTGTGCTCTGCCTACATCGAGTGATCAGATAGGAGCATTGCCTGTGATACGGGATTATAACATAATGCTTCACAAGGCTCTCAAAACTGTACCAAGATCTGCTGAAAGGGACATCAACGTAATTCCAAAATGATTAAATGATTAAACAGCTGATCTTAAATTTTATCGCATGGGTGGCTATGCCCTTTCCAAGATCATATGCTTGCTATGCCGTTAATAATTAAAATAACTCTGCTACTGAAACAAAATGCAATTTATCATCTTCCAAAATATATGGAGACGTGACATAAAGTTTGTCATGCAAGCTATAGAAAATAGTAAGGAAATAACAAAGTAAATACTGTAATTGTCAGAATTGCTGCGGAGATATGAAACCTTCAGTGTGTCCTCAGGCCGAAGAGAAGTTTGTCATTTAATCAGTAAGACGTTTAGTTAATATATTCAAATTGTTCAAGACTTCCAGTATAACTAAAAATGGTCAAGGACAGCCGGGCGGTGGTGGCGCACGCCTTTAATCCCAGCACCCGGGAGGTAGAGGCAGGAGGATCTTTGTGAGTTCGAGACCAGCCTGGTCTACAAGAGCTAGTTCCAGGACAGGCTCCAAAGCCACAGAGAAACCCTGTCTCGAAAAACCAAAATAAATAAATAAATAAATAAAAATAAAAAAATGGTCAAGGACATTTAATAATTTAAGTACAGAATTTTGTCGATACATGGAAAATCAAGCATCTTTGGTAGTATAATTGGTGTTTTGCCAAACAGGCTGAGACCTGATTATTCTGAAATGGCAATATGTTGATTCTTAATTCACATTAGATTGCATTAGTAGTAACAACTGAATCTAGAAACACATTTCTCCATAATATTTACAGGTAGTTTTAGCTGCCATCTTCATTTTCCTGGATGGAACATTTATGAAAAATTTACCATGAAAGTTTAATACCCTTGCGCTAGGATGGCAAAACCCTAGTCCTTAACCACCAACCATCACAGAGAATTACATCATCCTTTCGTCACCTCGACGGCCAACCCTCAGGCAAGGAGGGTTAATTCATTTGCTCTTTGTTCTTGACAATGACAGAAAATGAAAATTGACTTTTGTTCCCAATTTCATGTGGAATTTCTTTTCCCGATAGGATCAACGACCTTGCCAGAGGGATCCAAGATTTATTTAAATCACATTTGACTGCGTGATGAATGGCCAGCTACCTGGTTGCACACATCTGTTCAGACAAAGTCATGGGCTGGGAACTCGGCAGCAATGTGTTAGAATATTTTTACTTTTGTTTCCGGCTGGCAGGAGCAATATTTTCAAAAATTCAGTTGCTATGTTCAGTGGTAACACTGGAAAAGAAACTAGGGTCTTGGTGTGTTTGGCAGATTACTGTTTGTTTTCAAGGATGCATTATCCCCCCCCTTCTTTCTTTGTGTTGTTGTATTGACCTGTTTCTATAATCCAGTGCCCTTTAGTGTTTTTTATACTTGTCAGGAGAAAGAGTGAGTTTTAACTGAAAATATCTGTCTGCCTCTGACAGCATCAGTGGATATGTGTAAAACATAAAATTTTTAAATTTTTTTTAAAGGTTTATTTATTTATTATGTATACACTATTCTGTCTGCATGTATGCCAGCAGGCCAGAAGAGGGCACCAGACCTCATTACAGATGGTTGTGAGCCACCATGTGGTTGCCGGGAATTGAACTCAGGACCTCTGGAAGAGCAGTCAATGCTCTTAACCTTTGAGCCATCTCTCCAGTCCAAGAAAATACTTTTTTCAGCATTAAATTGTATGGGTTGTGGAGTGATTTGTTTTCATATATGTGAAAGTATTGGTTTTTATTGGAGGTCAAGAAGTAGTCCTAAAAGGGGGTTTGGGGGTGAGGCCGAAAGCCGCATCAAACCATCCGTCTGCTTGGAAACGGACTCTGTTCTCATCATCTTACAAAACAAAACAAGCACCGAGTTATATGTGAAAAATCAATAAAAACCTAAGGCTTAATAGCAATAGTAAAAAAAACACTTAAGGACTATTTGGCTTCTTTTCTTGTCCTTAGAATTTAAATTTCATGGGTAGATTGGAAGTAGCTCTGTGTAACTGATTTTAGCTACAATTTCATAGACAAATAGATCATAAAAATAAAGCAAATTTCCTGAGAAAATAAAACACACTTCTTCCTGTAAGTGGAGATGAGTGTGGGGGAAAAGAAAAACTAGAACGTTCACCTAAACATTCCTCTGTTACAAATTAAGTGATTTATCTTCATTTGAAAATACATAAGGTATTTTTACTGACCCCGGTGTTTAGATACTCACAGAATTTCCTATTAAATGCTTAGTTTAAATAATGAGGGTAACCGGGCTGGAGATTTGGCTCAGCGGTTAAGAGCACTGACTGCTCCTCCAAGAGGGCCCAGGATCAATTTCCAGCACCCACATGGCAACTCACAATTGTCTGTAACTCCTGTTCCCATAGGCCTGACACCCATGGCAAAAATCTAATGCAAATAAGGTTTCCGAGTCAGGACATCTTCACTGGGGTCCTCACTTAGTGCTTTCTCCCTTCTGCCCAGAGACAATGTTCTAAAATTCGAAGTCTTCTCAAAAAAAGCATGAAATACTGACTTGACAGAAAATGTCAAAGCTTTCCACATATGTTCTGAACTTCCGTCATCTTCATTTTGATTATCATCCTATTGTTTAGTTTTCCTTGGAATTCTCTAATTCTCCTTGTGTCCAGGAAATATTGAGTTGTCAAGCGAGGTTAAATGTAAACTTTGGGTCATTTTTTCCTTTCACGTTGAGTAAGGAGGGTCCAGTGTGGGTCTGACTCTGCCTTGTTCATTGCCAGTTACTGCCAGGACTGAACTTGTGTGCCGAGTACAATGTCCCAGAAGCTGAGAATCTTCCTTGTTTGCCGTCATGAACATGTCGTGATTAAGTCTTTACTAACACGGTATGTTTTTGAAAGCGTTCATTGCTGAACAGATTGATTATGCCTGTTAATAATTGCTACTTGAAAAGCAAAATTGAGGAGGAAATCATTTCATTTATGGAAGTAAAGAAATATCACATTAAAATACCATTCTAACGCTGTCGGAATGTAAACATTGTCTTTTAAGGAAACACCTTTCTTTATTTCTCATCTGTGATCCACGTGAAACATAAGAGTTTGAAGAGCCGGCCCCTTAGTTATGACCCAATCAGTGGAATAGCAGGCAATGTGTACAGGGAGGGAAAAAGTCACAGAAAATTAAGACAGAGCACCCCAAGGTGTATGACAACATGCTTAATTTCTTCTAGAAGATAAATTAAAAATAAAATTATATGACCCAGGGCAGATCAGAAAAAAGAAAAGGACTTAAAATCTAGTCAGTGTAGTTTTAGTTAAGGTGTCTCAGAGGCACGGCCGTTCTGCACAGAGCAGTAGACTTTTTGCTTGCTTTGACTCATTTGCATGAATTTATAGACACATACATGCGCGCGCGCGCACACACACATGCATATCAAGTGTGGGATCCACACCTGATCCACCATATAAGAGTGACTATTTGGTTTATATGTTTCTGAGATTTAGAGACAAAGACTAATTAATGTTCTATTTCTCAAATCCATCTATCTTCCTCCAAATGTCATAATTTCATTTTCTTTACAACTGAGTACATTATATACATGTACATATATATTTATATATAATATATATATAGGCTACATTTCATCAGTTCCATTCGTCTCTTACTGCTTATTATCTAGGCTGCCTACATTTTATAATAGCAATAAACCTCGACATGCAATTATCTTGGTGGTTTGATATGGAATTCTTTGGGTGTGTGCCAAGGAGAGGGATAACTAGATTAGAACCGTAGTTCTATTTTTATTTTTGACGTTAAAGAAAATTTTAATCTGTTTAAAAGTGAATTATTAATTTTTTAAGTGTCTCTATCAGTTTGCACTGCCGCCAGCAGTGAAGAACGATTTTTCCTCCCCACATACTTGGCAGTGTTCGTTGGTAAATTTCATTCTGACGAGGGTAAGGTGGTGTTTTGAAGGAAGTAGCTTCAAGTGAAGAGAGGTGGGACACTTTTGAAAATGTCGATTGACCCCTTACCTCATCCACTTAGCCCTTCAGATCCTGTCCCCACGATATTGGCTGCTTTGTTTTCTCCCCATCTGCTCCATACAGAACCATCTTCACGCCTCCCTGCATCCTCTGTTGCTCCTTTCTGACCTGGATCATGCACGTCCAAGACCAATCAGTATTTTTGGAACTCCTCCTTTCCACGTTTCGAGTAGAATACCCTTGGTACAAGGTCCTCAGGGAACATGGGAGCGCCGCCGTGGACCTCAGTCTAGAGCACTGCCATGAGCGACACCAGGGTCATTTCAAGAAGCTGTTCCCAGCCGGGCGGTGGTGGCGCACGCCTTTAATCCCAGCACTCGGGAGGCAGAGGCAGGCGGATCTCTGTGAGTTCGAGACCAGCCTGGTCTACAAGAGCTAGTTCCAGGACAGGCTCCAAAGCCACAGAGAAACCTGTCTCGAAAAAAAAAACCAAAAAAAAAAAAAAAAAAAAGAAGAAGCTGTTCCCGTAAGACTCCTTCGTTGTGGCCTTTACTGAGATAAAATACAGTCAGGATTAAGTGTATAGATGGCGTTCTTAAATACCAGCTTGAATAACTGATGTGTGTTTCAGGAATATTAACTATATCGCTTGGTTTTTCTTCAGTTGAACGAGTTAAATTCATGCCCTTGAATCCATGTTTAATTCATGGATTGCCAGTGATCCTATGTAAACATGTACCCAGTGGCTTCTTTGTCACAGAATTCGGAGACAAAATGGCCAGAATATCACATGAAATCCTATATAATCATCATGCACGTAAAATGACTCAAGGAATTTTAAATTTGGAGTTACCTTTTGACCTTTAAGAGCTAAAAGACTCTTTACTGTCCACTCTTATTTCATTGTCTTTGGAAGTGGCAAACAATTGAAAGTTTAGTCAGCTGCAGGGCCTGGCTGCCGCTGTTGACTTGGGACACAGGATTTAAGGGTTCCATGAATGCGTGAGAGGCTAGCACTGTCCACTACAAAAAGAATCCCGGCAACTCCGTGTTTACGTTGTCTAAAAAGTTACTCGCTAGGATTTTGGCTTTTTGCACCACTTGGGCTGCATACGTGTGAAGCAAACACGGTGTCAACAAGCTACCTTCTCAACACCTCAGTTCCTTCTGCCTTTTAGAATTCAATCATTTTCAACATTACTACTTGCCGCTAGCCGTCAGCTGCCGCATCCGTCAAAACCATCAGAGCACGATGCAAGACAGTTTCCATTTTAGCTGTGAAGTTGGAAGATTTTAGTGCCCGTTTCCACATTTTAGTTTTGTTCATAATGACTTCAGCTGAATAAACTTCAGGAGACACTGAGCAAAGTCATCGATTTGGAAAATAATGACATGTTTAACTACAGAACCAAGTTGCACCAAGTTCGCACTTGGTGGTTAAGAGTGGGACAAGAAGAGTGTATTTGAGAAGGGAGCAGGTCTAGTTAAACTTGTGGGTTAGATAAGGCGAGGGCTCAGCTCCTGCATCCTGCATCTTTACAGAAATGCATCACCTGAGTACATTGTTAAAGATAAGGCGAGGGCTCAGCTCCTGCATCCTGCATCTTTACAGAAATGCATCACCTGAGTACATTGTAACCGGAGAGAAGTTGGCTTGAATGCATCCGTGTCAGCGAGGTTTAGCACCGTGAGCCCTGCGGGTTAACGAGAAAGGCCCGAGAGGAAATGACTAAATCCTCTGTGCAAGTCTTCATTGACAGCTGATAATTAGCATGCAGCTTAGCTGTAATAATTAGTTCCCTCTTTAGAACATTTCCGGATGAACTCGGAGTTGGTACGCTTCGTTCTGTCTTGCTTCTTTGTCCTTCTCGCCCCGAGTGGTTCGTGTTATTTTTAGGGTAGAAAGAACTCAAGATGTCACACTCTGCCCGAGTCAGCACTGTCCTTTATTTCTGGCATTTTGTGTGGATTGACTGGGATTTGAGTCCCTTTGTCCCTTTCTTCCTGGATATTTTGTTTCTTTCCTCCAGACAGCTTGAAGGGGCTGGAAGGGCTAAAGGAGCCGCCACTGCTTGGTGACCGTGCCAGCTCCATGGCATAGCTGAGGCTAAGATTAGACACAAAGGGGTCCTCAAGGAGCAGGGGAGCCCCGCCTTGCCAGTGCTTTGCCTGCCGTGGCATGAGCCAAAAAAGGCTCTGAAACTCTGTAGCGAATTAGGAAAAGCTTAACACATTTTGTAAAATAATAAAATATATAAAACTGGGTATGTCATTAACTGTTAAATAAAAGTCGCGTGAAAAACCCCATATCGTTATGGGACAGCCTGAAAAATGCAAAGTAAAGATAAAATTGATATTAAGCTGAATTTTTCTGCTTCCATTTTAATTATATCAAATCGAAACGTTAAGCTCAGGGGCAGCTTCCACTCTAACTGGTTCTCTCTGTGAGCTCTGACGAAACCCTTCTGTTACCGAAGCAGTAGAATGCCGTCATACGTGATTTTTCTCAGTAAACTGTAAAATACACATTTTAGGTATCGTACATCGGCTCATTGTTAACAAAGAACAAACTTTTAACAATTCAGACAATCATTTTGTTTCTCGGTGTTGAGAACAAAATGGAATGACTGAGTTGTTTGAACTCCCAGCGATGATTTCATTTGCGTTTCTAAGTCTGTGTTTTTTAATTTTTTGAGATTATACAATCAGCACATCTTTTTCCCCCTTCCCTCTTTTCCATTCCAACCCCAATATACCCATCTTGGCTCTCTTTCAACTTTATGATCTCTTTTTTTCTTTAATTGATGTTAAATACATAAACATATGTATATAGGAATACATACATATATATGTGTGTATATATATACATATATATATATTCCTAAAACCTCTCATGCTCAAATTTTGTACCAAAACTAACCAAACAAGCCGAGCTATGCACTGAATTACTAAAATTTCCCATTTTTCACATGTATAAAATAGTTTTTTTTTGAGTGGCAGTTATGTTGATTAAATGAGATAATATTTAATTTAGCCCTTTGATGGGGAAAGGTTTTAGCCAATCAGGCTAATAGCCATGCCCCGCCATTAGCCATTAGCTAATTATTCTGGGTTGGAGCATCAGGTCCCCCTGATGTATAAAAGACTCAGTCCACGTGTGAGCGCTCTCTCTGGCTCTTGGTCTGGCGCACGTCTTCGGAAAAGCGTGGGATCCAGGATCTGGTGTTGTAGATCTGTTTGTATTCCTTACTCCTATTAAAGTGTATATCTTAAAGATAGCTGGCTTGGGCAATAATTAATTAAATTATTAATAAATAATTTATTAATAAATTAATAAATTTATTAATAAATTAATAAATCACACATGACTATACAATTAATATGTATCTACTTTTATGATAACTTTGACAGTCAAGCCTTCTAGTATGAAGACATTTCATTGCAAAAATGAAGGCATTTTATATGTCTTCTTTATTACTTTTGAGATATAACTCTGAATTTAATTAATTGATTTATGTTCACTATAGAAAATTTGAATTAAGTAGAAATGTTCTATAAAATTTTAGAAGTCATATTTTTATTAGTTATTAATTTTTAAAATTCTATGAAGATTGATATTTTATGCTAATTTCTTAGTGAGACTGATTATATTCAATTATTTAAAATGTTATTACTAAAACACAGACAATAATACTTTCATTAAAATAGTATCTTCTAAAAATTTGTATCATACCAAAATTTAGTATCATACTAAAATACTACAAATTTAATTGCTTATATATAAATAATTTTGTTGTGCTTTATATAAACACTTTCTTTAAATTCTAGGAGTTGTTTTTAGGTTCTTTACCAAACTTTGCATTTTTAACTTATTGACTGATTTATGTTTAGAGTACCTATTTTACAAAATATTTCAACATTTAGCAAATGCACGTGGATGAAGTAGAGAGATTGGGTCTGGGAATCATGCCTTTCTCATCTCTCCAGCAGTTGGTAGCAGAGAAAAGATAGCTCAAATCAATAAAAGATAAATACAATTTCAGTTTCAGCAGAAGTTTGTTCTCCAACATTTAATAAGAGTCTATTGACTATCTACAAACATCAAGTCAATTTTTTCGGACTGGTAGAAATGCAGACTATACGACCTTTGACATTGAGCAGGTGTGCCTGAACAATTGAAACAGAGCCTTCCTGGTGTCATACAACCATAGGACCACACTGTTCATCCCGTGATTCCACACGTAACTACACGTGAGTTTTTGGTACCCACTAGGATGATAAAATAATCCACAAGAAGCCAGCTATGTATAAAATGTAAACACTGGTGAGCTGGTCACGTCATGAGTAGAGGAACTATTGCACAATGATGAGTGTCACTCAACAGGGGGCCAACAGGCATATTTGGCCATGAGGAAATTAATGAAGAAATCTCAGCACAGTACGCTGAAACAATGACATTTAAAAAAAAAAAAGAGGGAGGAGAAAGGAAGGAGAAAAAGAAAGAGAGAGAGGGAGAGAGAGAGAAGGAGAGAGGGAGAGAGAGAGAGAGGGAGAGAGAAAGAGAGAGAGAGAGAAAGCAAACCAAGATGGAACATATTTCCTCAGAGATCAATTATATGGTCTTCTCTTCATTTTCTAATTACCACAAGACCTAACTTCTGCACTAGGATTCACATTCCCTCATTTATTTTCTCTTCTTCCCAAAGCTATCGTGCTGATATCACGGTCATCTGTGACAGTATACTTACTTTTGTAGGGCTGAATTTTGACACACACCAATTGTTTTCCATTGAGGACTCTAATTATTGCAATAACTTAGGAGTGGTAGCAGAGGTCACTGTGGTGTTTTGAGCATCCCTCTTCAGGTAACATTAAGAGAAATTTCTGTTAATCTTTGACACTCTGTGATGCTCTCGGGGACATGATTTGCTGTCGATCATTTTGCCCTGACTTTTTCTTTGGGTACAGGTGAGTTTAAGGTCAATTTGAGGAAATGATTTAGCAATGTGTCACGTGTAGAGGAATATTAAGTTATATTAATCCCAACTGTCTCTTTTTAAACTGTTTTCGGCTTATCCTAAATCTTCTAAAGTATGCATTTGTTAATTTAATTGAGATTATCTGTTTGAGGAGTCTCAGCTCCTTCTGGGGAAGAAGTTGACTAAGCGAATAAAGTAAAAGTGGAGCTAACATAGAATACATATAAAATCAAACAAACACATCCCTTTCAAAGCATAGTTAAATAAAGGACTATAAATAATGTGTCCACTGTTACAGACATACGTCTACAGCACGAATCCTCACCTGTAATCAATACTGTCAACCTTCCCTGACTAAACCAAAGACTACTACGCATGACTTCCTACGGGGCAGGACAGCTAAGGCCTGGTCAAAACAGTAGAAGATTAATGATAGGAAGTGGGGGGGGGGGTGCCTGGGAAAATAAGTGGGAAAATAGAAAGTGCTACAGGGTATGGCATGCTTATGGTTATGATTCTGAGACAGTACATCTCCTGACAAGCTTGAACTTGTAAAAACCTTTAAAGTACATTATATTTAACCCTTTAATTTTAAATATACAAATCACTTTGCAATTATTATGGTAAATATCTGCATAAGTAAAATAAAATGAAATTATTGGACTTGTTGCCTAAGATTAGTAATGGCATTCAGTTTTATGTACCATAAATATTTTGGCAACCATTTCTCCTGAGGCAATATGAATGAGTCGGGATAAATAATCTCCAATTTTTTGTAACGGTAACAAGAAGAAAAAAAGTTATCTTGTCATATAGGCATTTAAATAATAAAAATAAGGCAAATAGTTTAAATATTTCTCTTTAAACTGGGTTCAATACAGGAAAATAGCTAGCCTTTATTTATTAAACATACCATCCCTTTTAAAGCAAAACATTATGCATGGGACTTATTAATTCAGGGACAAGTTTTGGCTTATTTTTTAAAACTCTGTTTCCCCCCTCACCATGAAAATGCAACTGAGTCAATCAATTAAAAAATATAAAGGCAGAAAAGGATAACATAGAAGGAATACAATTTGAAAAGGTCCAAAGTTGCCCAGGCAACTAAGATCAAACTCCTAACTAAAATTTGTTTCTCCGGATGCGGCATATAGGAATTCTGTTTTAATGCGCACGCATGCTGTACTGTGATTTTCATGTTTTAGTAGGTAACGTGGGTGTTTTCTTCTTCTTCTTTTTTTTTTTTTTTTTGAGACAGGGTTTCTCTGTGGCTTTGGAGCCTACGCTGGAACTAGCTCTTGTAGCCCAGGCTGGTCTCGAACTCACAGAGATCTGCCTGCCTCTGCCTCCCGAGTGCTGGGATTAAAGGCATGCGCCACCACCGCCTGGCTGGGTGTTTTCTTCTTGTGATAACATTGACCTATTAGAGTCAGGAAACTTGGGGTTGCCTGAGGTTTTCTACAATAAAATGAAGTAAATGATAATTTAAACTATTGCAAGGTGGTAGCTCATGAAAGAATAAGTCATTGAAAATTAGTGTGTGCGTAATTTGCATGGGCAAATGCAAATTCCAGTTCGTTCCATTTGCTTTGTCCAATCTCTATCCACACTAACGTGAGTGATCTTGTATCTTTTGGGTTCTAGAGGGCTGTAGACCAAATGGGCCAGAGAAGAGAAGACCAATCATCAGAGTAAGAGATGATTGGGGAGATCATAAATAGCATCTGTTACAATTGCCAAATAAATAAGAACCTTTTAGAATTATAATGAGTTTGACAGAAGTGGGAGCTAGGTAGCAGGTAGAAGTTGATACTATCTTATATGTCGAGGGGTAATGTGGTCATCAAAAAGCAACCAAAAACCTCCACAGACGGGCTCCACCCAGGAAACTGCCCCATTGGTTCTCATCCCAATTCCACATTTCCAGCAAACAACCTGGCTTTTCCTATCAAACTCTGGTAATGGTTCAGTCAAGGAACCTCATATCAGGTTCCTTTCACATATTTCATTAATTTTCCAAGAAATCTAGTTTCTTGAGTTTTGCATCTTACCGTTTTTGGCAACTCAATAGTGTAAAAAGTGTTCTGGCTAATATGTGGCCATTCTTTGACCAGACTTATCCATTTAAGATAAAGATTGTAATGGAAAATATCAGCAAATTATCAGACTACCTAGGGAAATTTTTGCGGACAAGATTCCGCTTAGCAGGGCTCACCTGAAACCATAGTTCTCGTTTCCGTTTTCTATTTTGTGAATGTCCAGTAAGTACGACTGTATGACTTTTCAATTTAAACAATACTAACTGTGACCTTTCTTTTTCTTCTGGAATTTGAGGGCCTCTCTCTAATGTCTCTTTAATTCCAGCTTACCTCCTTTCCCCCAAAATACCTGGTATTCCTTCATGCCTACCTTCAAGATTTAGTCTCAGATTTTTTTTTTTTACTTAGGCCCAGTGGTTCAGTATCTCAAAGGTGGTGTCTACCCGGGGTAGTTGAATGTCTGCAGTATCACCTGATTTAAACCAGAGATCTAAAGGAAATTCTATTCCCGAGTTCTGAGCACACGAGACTGCAGAGGGGAGACCAGATAAAGCACACACTCTTTTTCACCCTGTCGTTTTTGTTTTGTTTATTTGAAACAAATCTCACTTAGCAACCCAAGCAGGCTTTGAACTCTCAACCCTGTCTCCTGAATTCTTAACAGTGAGGAAACAAGATTCCATCTTGTGGGAAAACGTTAGGTGTTTTTCATGCTTCCATTGACTGATTGTGCTTTCCTGTCCTCTTCAGCAAGATTCCCCACGCTCTACGTGTTGGAATTAACTCTGCGGACGAGTTCCCCTGCTCAGTGTTTCCCGAGAGACCTCAGCCGTTCTTCTGTTCTCAGCCTTATCTTAGGGGCAATATTCCTCCTCATTCCCAAAAGCTCTCATATATCAGTTTACAAGCCCTAAATACTGAACCCACGTATGAAATTAAAGATCTTGCCTCCACCAAGAAAATATGCACATGAGACTTTGCCAGATTCTGATTTCTTCAATTTAATGTATATACTCCAAAGATATTGTTTGTAATTCCTAACCCAGACGAGAATGCCTGAAGACAGCCTGAATCACAGTTGTGGAAATCAGATCCCAAATGATTTTCATGAGGAATCACAGCTGCGATTACGAACTTGATTGTTGCCAGGGTTCTTCAGTTTGATTTTGGATTTGATTTTCAATATCGGTTTTAGGTGGATTTCCTGAGTCAGTGTCTATTAGAACTAAATAGAGGCACTTGTGAGTGTTTTACGTAGATATTACAGCTGGTTACACAAAGGAAGCGTTAAAATGAACTTTGAACATTGTATTATTATCCTAGCTATTGTTCCTGATTTTGTCCATATTTTAAAATCATAGAAAATTTGCCTCATGCTCTAAGTTTTATTTAAATATTCAGATTAATAAGTTGATAAACATCTGAATG
>JAQHUG010000745.1:106722-107743 GCA_028555095.1 Dicrostonyx torquatus | reverse complement strand
GGGCTTCCCATAGGGCAGGGTATCCTGCACCATCTTAAGGAAGCAGGGGGAGGGTGTTAGGGTAGTGGGGGAGCGGGAGGGCCGGGAACAAGGGGAGTAAATGTAAATTTTTCTTTTAACAATAATAAAAAAAAATGGAAAAAAAAAGATGTCGTGTGTTGTAACACGAGGGGCCTGCTTGTTGGGGTTACTGTCCCGCCCAGTACCCCACAGCCGGCAAGCCCAAAGAAAATCACACAGAGAGTATACATTAGGTTATACACTGATTGGCCCATTAGCTCAGTCTTCCTATCAGCTCCCATAACTTATATCAACCCATTGTCAGCCACATGGCCTGTACCTTTTCTCAGCTGGGACATGGACACATGTTGCTCCTTCGGTGGGCTGTGCAGGAATGCCAAGGGAGCTTCCTGCTTCCCAGACTTCTCCTCGCCCTGCCTCTACGTCCTGTCTGGTTGACCCGCCTATACTGCCTACCTGGCCAATCAGCATTTAGTTAAAACATGATTGACAGGATACAGAATTGTTCTGCACCAGTGTGTCTATGACTTGATACTGAGGGAGTACTTAGGGGTCCTCCATCCTTACGTACTCCCCTGTAGTCAAAAATTACTCGCAGTTCAGAACACTGGTTTTCTGTGCATGGGAGTAAAAATGCAAAAGGAACTCAAAGAATTCAAGGAGATGCTTGTCTTGACCTCATGAGTAGTTGGTTCACCAACTAAACTGGAAGGCAGAGGTTCCTGCAGGTGACTATGGAGAGGAACGGATTCTAGGGCGGCTGGCTCTGCAGGTGAAAGGCATAAGGAACCCCCCAGCGATTGCTGAAGAGGTTGAGTGTGAAGAGGGAGCTCACAGAGAAGCTTCTAATCACACAGTTCAATATCTGAAGATGAGAAGGTTTTATCTTCTCAGACAGTAGGACAAATGGACTGGGAATTGGATTGTAGAGGAAAATGAAGTGGCTTTTAGTGAGGGTTTTCTTCTCTACGCTCTTAACATAATGATGCATTATCTTCAA
>JAQHUG010000745.1:96722-101722 GCA_028555095.1 Dicrostonyx torquatus | reverse complement strand
GAGAAGATAATAAAACAGAAACATAGCATGGTACCAGGAGGGAGTTGCACTGAATACTGAAATCCCTGTATTTGATTTTCCATACAGTTTTACACCCTGATACAGCAGGGGGAAAAAGACAAAAGACTGCTTTATATATTTTGGACAACCCAAACAGTTACTTTCTTCAATACTTTGAGATAGCAAATCATTAGCATTCTGTTGTTTAGGCAGTGAACCCACCTTAAACCAAGTCCCCTGAAGGCAGTCACTCCCGAGGTCAAACCTCCTGTTTGAAGAAGGAGCAGAAATACACTCGAATCCCCTGACCATTGGTCCAGGTGAAGTGGATCTACCTGTCTGGGCCATCTTAATGTCAAAAAGACCAAGTAAACACCCCCTAGGTCAGGATGTGTAGCCCTGGTTGTTGTCAACAATTTTGGGCAACCTCAAACTCTCCGACCTTCAGACAAGGTGGAGATAGGCTCACATTTTTGGGCCTCCACAGTTTTATACGAGTTTTTCCTCCTTGTTTTAATCACCATAGAAAAGTTATTCCAATAAAAACTATAGTTGTATTAACAAAGCAGAGGCATTTTGTAATTAAACTGCATATGCATAGCATTGAATATCTAGCGTCATGGAGTTCAATATGAAAACTACATCTCATTAGAGGAATCTTTAACCCCATGACAATCAGAGCAATGAGGAAATCTATTCCCAGCACACCATATGCCATCTTGGAGTAAATGAAAAGTCACCAATTATCATAGTCAAGGCAAATACTGAGAGAAAGCTCACAGGGAGTCATTTCGGGTCATGTTGGCAAATGTTTGACTGTCTACGTGACATACAGAATAGCCAGGAATAATGGTGGGGGAAGTGTGTGGATGACTTTTGTGTCACACAGTGCTACCTGAAGGTTTTCTGAAGTCCGAAGAGGAGAGGATGGAATTGTGAGCGGAGTACTCAGATGATATGACATCGACGGATTCATTCAAGCAGGAAAGGATGACGGGCAGAGAGGCATTTGAGGAGCCTGTCATGAGCATCTTGGCAGGCCAGAGGGTGTTTAACCGTGTTGCTACGGTACCAGAGAAGGATGTGTGGAGCTGAGGTGAGAGACTGCTTACCAGCAGACTGTAAACTCAGACTGTATACAGCAGTTTTACTCAGATGACGCAGGAGTTAGAAACAGCTCCGGTTGTATTTCTTGTGAACTGGGGAGACATTTCAGCCTTCCACATAGAAACACTCCATCTTTAACTCACAAAATGGTAGATTTTCTCGAGGCCATCACAAGTGCTCACCATCCCGCCACAACCCGACCCACTTTGTCCTTTTTAGTCCACACCATTTTTCTAATTTCAGCTTCTGTGAAAATAGATTTCTGTGTATTTTCTGCTGTCTTTTGATGGCCTCCATTGTCTGTGGTCATAGTCCTGTGTTCCTTATTCCTGCAGCACTGACCTAGATTCAGCAAGAACCTTTCCTGTTACTCATTTTGTGTATAGTAAGTCTTGTTGAACTTTTACAAGGACTACAGAACTCAGAATCAATAATCACCTTCACAATGTAGGACCCCTGTTCTTATTTCGTGAATGCTCTAGTTTGCTGGTGTGTGTGTGTGTGTGTGTGTGTGTGTGTGTGTGTGTGTGTATGTGTGTATTTTCCTAGCTCTTATTCCTGCTCTTTTAACCTGAATGTTACTTTTTTTCCTATCTCTCTCTCTATCCCTTTCCCGGAAAAGTTCTTTTCAACTTCAAGAAAGCAGCTCCTTGGGGCGAAATGAGCATGCTAACTTAGAGCCTCATGGGTCTGCATCCTACCCCAAATCCCTTACAGTCACTGGGAGATTTAGCAAAGCTGTTGAGAATTTCAGCTCCTCTCTAAATGGTGTTCCTCTGCCAAGAAACCCTTGGAAACCCAGGCTCTCCTCTCTGCTCCCGCTGGAGTTCATGGCTACGTGAAGCCCTTGCACGGGTGTTGCGTTTGGAGGCAGTTATGTGATGGGTGTTGGCGAGACTGATCATGCTTTCCCAGATGCCGGCTCTGTTGTTGCACGGCATTTACAGAGACTCGAGTGCCTGCCTCTGTACAAATCTAACGCCTTACATCAGCCGCACATGGAAGTCATATCTAATTTATTTATGACTCAAAGAAAATGGAAACTGAACTGTACATAATAGTAAAAACGTTCACACAATAAAAAGCAGAGCCGGGCGGTGGTGGCGCACGCCTTTAATCCCAGCACTCGGGAGGCAGAGGCAGGCGGATCTCTGTGAGTTCGAGACCAGCCTGGTCTACAAGAGCTAGTTCCAGGACAGGCTCCAAAGCCACAGAGAATCCCTGTCTCGAAAAACCAATAAATAAATAAATAAATAAATAAATAAATAAATAAAAAGCAGAGCTCCTGATTTAACACATAAGTTTATATGTAAGTGGCAAAAGCCTTGAAATTCTAGAAAATTTAAAATGTAAAAGCTCTCTTAGAACATTGTGTTTGGCACGACGGTGTTAGTATATTCCTATTGGCCTGAAGTTTCTATTTTACATATCAAATTATTAAAGCTGTAGCCACTTGGAAAACACATATATCCATTGCAGTGTTTTCATGGGGCTGGATACCAGGTGGTTCTCACGCTCAGGATTCCCAGGCTGAAATGAAAGGTTTACCCAGGTTCTGGAATCTTCAGTCACATTCGTGTTGATGTTGGCACGATTTGGCTTTAAATTCTAAGACTGAAGTCTGCAGCCTTTAACGGCTGTTTCTTCCCTAAGAGAGGCCATAGCAGTTGCACTGTGAGAAGGGAGCACACTTCTTTAGGGCCAGCAGGAGGAAGTCATGTAACGAGACTTATTCAGGGAACTCACTTTTCCATCTACGGGAAGTAGTAATAACCCAGGGAAGGACTGTCATCCATTACACAGGACTCGCTCGCCGCACCCAAGGGAAGGGAATTCCCCAGGGACTCCTCACCTGGGATTGGAAATCCTGGCTGCCACTGGCAAAGTTCCCATCTTTCCCCTGCTCTTTTCCTCTTTCGTGGACAAAGAGAAGGTTTGATCAATGCAGATGCTTTTAAATTGGGTTTCTGGGGGGGAAAACAGACCAAGATACATAACTTGTATCTTGACTTGAAAAGAGATAGTTCTTTTTAAGTGGGAAGCTGAATAATTCCTTTACAAGTTCAGTGGAGGTTATGGGATGTCTGTCTGGGCCAGCTCTAGAATTTGTATATCCAAATATGGGAAAAATTGATTGTCCTTGAAGGCGTGTTTTTAAATGCAGACCGCTGTCATGTTTTACAAGTATAGAGTGTATTTTCTCAGCGTAATTTTATTTTAAGCATATTTATATCACTTTTTAAATATGCAGACTAAATTAGTCATGCAAATGTATTTTGCACCAAAGAAAATTAAAAATGAACTTTAGGAATTTCAGCATGTGATTTTGATAAGTTCCCCCTCCTGTGAAGAACAGCAGCTCCGCTATTTAAGTTTGGATGTTATTGGCTTTGCAATCATTGGGGCTGTAAGTCTCCCTCCAGAGGAATATCAATATATTGGAATATATGTTAGAGACAGAACCCAGGTAGCATTCTTGTCTGTGTGCATTCAACTTTACAGACAGCAAATAATTTTCCCCCTAGTTGTGTATAGTTTTTCTAAGTATTCATATGTTTTAAATATTATCTTGCATTTCTCCTAATGTTGGAAACTCGATTTTAATGGAGACTGAAAGAATGTGTACCTACAACATTGTAAAATATGTGTCTTATAAAGACAGACTTTTTTTTTTTTCCGAGACAGGGTTTCTCTGTGGCTTTGGAGCCTGCCCTGGAACTAGCTCTTGTAGACCAGGCTGGTCTCGAACTCACAGAGATCCGCCTGCCTCTGCCTCCCGAGTGCTGGGATTAAAGGCGTGAGCCACCACCGCCCGGCCTCAATCACTGTATTTGGCATCATCACCGTGGATGCAAGTCCAGAATAAGCTAAGTTATGTGGTTCTGGGTGTAAGTTTAGGATTTAGAAACGTGTGAGCTCCGGTGAAAGTTTCTTCATATAGTGACCACATCTACAGGTTTATAAATATATAAATTATAAATACATAAATTTCTATACCTTTATTACTATATTACAAGGATGCAGTAATACTGTCTTTGTAGCATCGGTGCTTCTGATGACATTTCTACATGTGTATAAAATCAATGCAATCACGAAGCATGTATATTAAAATGTAGTAAAAATCACTTAATTTTCAGGGATAATTTTGAATATTATCAGGTAGATGAGTGCTGCTGGCTCCTCACCATCGGTCTGACTCCTCCTGGAGTCGTCAGATAAAGGACCTAAGTGAGACCCAAGTTCGTAGAGGGAGATTTGGTGCCTTAATTAAATATCTGCCTAACTAAATTAATTTGCTCATCAAAATTTTGTCAGGAAATTTTTTCCTCCAATGAAAAGTGAAGGCCATTGTATAGTATAGCAGTCATTATTCTTTTGAAGTGGGCATGTGATTTAACCTTGCCGTTCTTAATGTTTTACATCCGGTAGTATTTTCTTCTTTACGAGTCCCCGTGACTGTGCAGAGAACAGACACTTCACAGCGCTAGCACCGTGCAAAGGAGCAGGAGAAACTTCCTGCGTGACGTCAGCGCTCGTGCCAAGGACTCGCTGCCGTCTGAGTTGATAGCTTTTCCACTTTGTAGTAAGAGCTATGCCAGCGTGGTACCTCATTTCCGAGAGGACACAGTAGTGGAGGCTTTGTCCTCGCTATATTACCTTATCACGGAAACATCAGATAGATTCAGATTTTCAGTAGGCTCAGGAAGAACGGAGTCTAACGGCACGAAAACTGTAGCTAGTAATGTTCGGCATTAGCCGGGCGGTGGTGGCGCACGCCTTTAATCCCAGCACTCGGGAGGCAGAGGCAGGCGGATCTCTGTGAGTTCGAGACCAGCCTGGTCTACAAGAGCTAGTTCCAGAACAGGCTCCAAAGGTACAGAGAAACCCTGTCT
>JAQHUG010000745.1:80746-95762 GCA_028555095.1 Dicrostonyx torquatus | reverse complement strand
GCCTGTCCTGGAACTAGCTCTTGTAGACCAGGCTGGTCTCGAACTCACAGAGATCCGCCTGCCTCTGCCTCCCGAGTGCTGGGATTAAAGGCGTGTGCCACCATCGCCCGGCTAAGTTTAAATTCTTAATTTAGCATGTTTTCTTTTTCATAAAAAACTGTACACATTCTTCACGATTCTTCTATGCATGTCCTTGATTCTGTCTTTAAAACTCTTCAACTGTAGTCCAAACAATCTCTCTTCTGCTGCTCTTATTTCTCATCCTATAAACATACTGTTCCTTTACTGTTTGAGAGTTTCCTTTATGGTACAATGTACTTTGATCTTATCTCTCCCCTGCTACTCTCTCTCCAGTCTCCTCCATCGTCTCCCACCCAATGTCATATATTCTTCAAAACAAAATAAATGGAAAACTCTGAGCCTTCTTTGTGCTGTCAGCATGCGTGAACATGGGTAGCTGTACTGTATGACCACCTGCTGGAACATGGGTAGCCTGACTGGGGCCCCATTTCGGAAGAAAACGGACTCTCCGTTCTGCAACAGCCTCCAGGAGCCAGTAGCTCCCCAGCTAGGGGAGAACTTTGTGAGCCCCTCCTCCTCCCTATGAAGATGTTGGCTTTTTAAATCTTGTGCAGGTCTTAATGCCTACAGATACATTTTCTAGGAGTTTATGTGTGCAGTGGCCTTGTTGTATCTGGAAAACACATCCACCCCCTCTGGTGTTTACAATCTTCCCACACCCTCTTCCTCAATGATCCTTGAGCCCTTTTAATCTGACTGTATACTGTTCTAACTGGGTGTGGCTCTGTCCCGCTGCCGCCCAGCTCCCAGCCGCCAGCTAGCTTATGCCTGAAATAACCACACAAAATCTGCATTCATTTAAATTACTGCCTGGCCCATTATCTCTAGCCTTTGCTTGGCTAACTCTTACATTTGATTCAGCCCATTTCTAAAAGTCTGCGTGTCACCATGAGGTGGTGGCTTATCGGACAATTCTAACGTATGTCCATCTCGGTTAGGAGAATCATGGCATCTGGCGTCTTCCCTTCTCCCCAGCCTTCCGTTCTGTCTACTCTGCCCACCTAAGGGCTGACCTATCCTACAGGCCTGGCAGTCTCTTTATTTAACCAATGAAAGCACAGAAATACAGAAGAACCCTCCTACACCAGTATCCAGTCATATTGCCGGCTGTTCCTCTGTTCTTTCCCGTGTTAGAATCACGGACTGTTCCATCAACTTGACACACTTTCACCCGCATATTTCTAGTGTCAAATTCACCTTCCTAATCAGTACATCTCTTGACATGTTCAGGACTTGCTGTTGTGCCGGAATTGAAAGAAATCCAAATGCATCACCCACCCAGGCATGTCCCTTCCAGCTCAGCTTCCCTGCAGCTCCTTAGTCTTCTTCCCATCCTGTTCAGCTCATCCTACGATTTGATTAGGCAACCTGTATTCCCTGATGCTTCTCTCCCCGATTCTTCATCTCCATTTATAACCAAACAACTTAATTTTTTCTTCTACGATATTGTATGGGTCGTTCAGATACTTGTGAATAAGACTATCTTTTAGTAGGTGTATGACTTTGGATACATTTGTTTATAAATAAGGAACTGTGAAACTTCATTTGCAAACCCAGGATCAAATTACCTGTATTGTTGTAATAGCGACACAGTGAGTACCGATGTTAGCTCACTGGCAGAAAGTATTCCTAATATTGAATCTTAGCAAACTGCTGTTTTATTTCCTCATTAAAACATCTTAGAATATTGCCACTCCTCTCAAGCCAAACCACCCCAACCTCAGGGCCAGAATTAGCTTTTAATCACTACTGTTCACATGACAGTTTTATTTGACGAATACTTTATTATAGGCACTGTTTACATGGGGTTATTCATTGTGACATGTGAATTGGTTCAGCCCAGTGAACAATTTTGATCTCTGATGTTCTTTATAGGATCATTGTACATGTACACAATCATATTTAATAGTTGTGATCAAAAGTAAAGGAAAATAAACTGGCCAGAGTGGCACACACCTTTAATATCAGCACTTTGAGAGTCTGAGGCAGGCAGATCTCTGTGAGTAGTTCAGTATCCAGGTCTACATAGTGAAGCCTTGTCTCAAAACAATCAAAACAATAAGTAAATAGAGAGATAGATAAATAAATAAAATATAGGCAAGCACTTTATGTTTGTGAAATGCTCTGAGGAAAGAATCAAATGTTCACTTGCATACCAGTATAATATTGTTCATGGAGTAGCAAAGTTCACTGGATTTAAAACCCCAACCTAACGCGGGAGGTCATCTGGTAAGACATTCACTGCTATGGAATATTGCTTTAGGTGTGTAAACGTGTATTACATTTGTTTACGCTGCAATTGTTTAATTATGTAAAGATGTGTTGCTGTTTCCCATTGCCTGCCTAAGGCACCCGATTGGTCTGATAAAAAGCTGAACAGCCAATAGCTTGGTAGCCGAGGGATAGGTGGGGCTGCTGGGCAGAGAGAATGAGTAGGAGGAATCTAGGCTCTGGACAAGAGGGAGATGGGAATGAGGGAGAAAGGGAAACCCAAGGTCAGCCAGCCAGGCAGTCGGACACAGAGTAGGGCACACAGAATGAAGGAAAGTTAAAAAGCCACAAGGCGAAACCTAGATGAGGAGAAACAGGTTAATTTAAGTTACAAGAGCTAGTGGGCCAAACATAAGCTAAGGCTGAGCGTTCATAGCTGATATTACGTCTCTGCGTCATGATTTAATAGCTGCTTGGTTGCCTGAAGGAACCTTGTTGCAGTCTACTCTGAATTCTGTTTGTTCTTGAATCTCTTCTGAAAGGTCCTGGCCATCTGTTCAAAGTTTAACATAATTCTATTATACACAATATTGTCTTCCATATGTACACATGATGTATATGATATATGTTCATAAGTAAGGCAAGAGAGAACTATGCAGAGATAAGCAAATGCATAGAGAGGCATGACTCCTTAAATGAAATGTTAGGGGGTTATTATACCATCTGTGTGCCAGGATATATTTCTGTGATTTGGTAAAATGAGGACTTCGGAACAGAGAAAAAGTGTGGAAATATTTGCTCAGATTTAATATCAGGCCATGTAGCACAGCTTCTTACTTCAGATATAGACTTTGGCTGTGATGTGGCAGTCTTAATATTAGAAAACATTACTTAATTCTTTCAAGATTAAGAATACGTCAGGAATAATATTCTTTATCCAAGAATAAGATAGCTTAATATAGGCACATTTCTTATTCTATATATTTCTTCTTTCCTTGAGAAAAAGCTGGGATTTCTTTAATCAAGGCTCCTCTGAGTATTACGAACAACTTTGTCCATTAACCCTATTTTTCAGATTTTTCTTTGTTGACACTATTGTGTCCAAGAGCTCTGTGGTTTCAGGCAGGCTGAATGACGAGTTGGCTGCTTTTCCACACAGCTGTCCAGTCCCCACTGCACAGATGGCGGATTTATTTTCCCTTTCACCAGCAGCCCCTTTCTTCCCCACACAGGACTGGGATCCTTTGTGACTGTGTGTGACTCAGTGCAATTGCAGAGCTCAGAGACTTGGGGGGGGGTTTCAGATGTGCCCAAGGCGAGGGGCCGAGGGGGTGCAGAGCCGGCGGGTTGTTTGGAGGACTGTCTGCATGCTAAAAATGGGCATGACCTCATGGGAGGCAGATATTCATCATCTTATATAAAGCATCTTTGTCCTCAAAACAGAATTCTGATTTTTGCTCTGTTCTACACGGCCAGAATAACAGAGAGGAAGTGCAGATGTGGGAAGGTGCTGGGGGAACCAGGCTCAACAGAAGCACCAGCCTTGCAGCTCAGTTGCACCTAAGAATATTCCTTCTTGCCTTGTGTATACGTCTGAATAATTTTTATCAATTTAACGCCAGTTAACGTTAGGAGAGTATATGCGTTTATTCATAGTTTCCTATATATTTTTCCTACATTGTTAAAAATTAACATCTATAAATGATTTAATCATATACGTAGCTATGCAGACGGAATGCATATATTATACATATATTAATGTCATTGTATATTTTATGTTTAGTTAAAAATAGATACACTATAGCTCAATTATTCAGTATTACACTGTCTCAATAGAAAAATTGAATGCCTAAGTTGAAAAATTCATAACTAACGGCTACAATTTCTACAAAATTATACATACAGCAACCATACATTGAAACTGTTTAAAAGTAGACCATTATAATTGCTAATGTACCTGGCGTTTCACTTATGATGACAACTGAACCATGATGCCAGTTTTCATCAAAGTCGGTTTACTTCTGCCATTGCATAGATAGAGATCTGCTTTGGTTGCTGAGTAATTCATTTAGGTAAAGAGAATACAGACAAGCTACCCAGGAGGCTGATTGTGTAATGGTGTTTCTGTTTCAGCTGCAGGTCGGAAGCCCCTATGGACTGGCTAGCAATAGGTGATGGATTTTTTTTATCCCATTAGTTGGTGCTTTTCCAGAATCCGACACAGATGATAATAGGATAAAGGAATCAGAGGCGTACTGATAATATAATCAAAAGAAAACTTGCTGGTGTTTCAAGTAATTAAAAATGTATTTATCTTCTTAATCTCAATATTAGGTATTCAATTATAACTTTTCAGAATTTATTTTGACTTAATTAAAATACCATTGCATCGTTTGCCCTTCTTTCTCATTTTTTTTTCCCAATCCCTCTCATCCCCTTTTTGTTTTGCCCTCTAACAAATTCTTGGACCTTTCTTTAATTATTATAATTATAATAAGTACGTAAAGTTAACTATTGAGTTAGTGTGGCCTGATTGTGCACTGTTTCGGATTGATTTCTGGTACTGGGTAACCATTTAGGGGACTCCTCCCCAGGGAAGGCTCTCCCCGACACCGGCTGTGATGTCCAGGTGTAGGGATCGTGTTGTACGGAGTGGTGCGATTGATTTTTGTGTCTTTCACCACTGTGCATCTCTGTAATGCCCTCTTTTCTTCTGTTTTAACCAGAAGCTTCTTTGATGAGGGCAAAGAGCTAGCCTTATCTGTGCTTATAAAGATAAGTATTGCCGGGCGGTGGTGGCGCACGCCTTTATTCCTAGCACTCGGAAGGCAGAGGCAGGCGGATCTCTGTGAGTTCGAGACCAGCCTGGTCTACAAGAGCTAGTTCCAGTGCAGGCTCCAAAGCCACAGAGAAACCCTGTCTCGAAAAACCAAAAAAAAAAAAAAAGTATTTAGAATTAAATTAAGAATTATACCGGCAATTTGAGAAAATCAAAGACAATGGTATCTGCTGGCGCCTACTCTGCCCAACCACAACTCCACCCTGACTCTGAGCAGCAGCAGCACTGTTGAGATGAGGCTCAGCCATGGTCCATCAATGTGGTGCTGCAGAAACCAGAAAGCTTCAAGCAGACCAAAGACTCTTTGCAATGATTATTTGCATGCAATTCTGTTTGGGTCAAAAAATACACTGTGTGCCAAACTGCAGTTTCCAATGCCACCACAATGAATGAATGCGCGATGGGTGGAAGGAATGGAGCAGTCAGTGTGTGGCGCAGAGATGGAACTGAAGGCGAGATGGTGGTGACAGGCGTGAGCGATGGCTGCAGGGCAGGGGAGCATGGTGCTGAACAAGGCTGACAGGGTGCTGGGCAGCAGCCAGGAGCTTGCACAGACTTTTCCAAACACGCTGCCCAGCCACACAGTCACCATAGTTCTGAGCGAGGACAGCATGTCTGGGGTGAAGAATTGATGTTGGACCTCAGGTTTACGTGGATGCCCGTGGTCTGGGTTGCCATGGAGAGGCCAATAGCTGCGTGCAGCCCATGCTGCTGTCCAGGGCCGTCTCTGAGTCGATGGTCCTTAAAAAAGATTTACAAACAAGCAGGAAACCATTTTAAGGACTATAATATTTTGCATGTGCTGAAGAAAGCTTAAGGGCTTGTAAGGATGTTGCTAGGAAGCATTTGAGATAGTAAACCTGAGCTAAGGGCAGAAGTCAAAGTCGGGCCAGATGTGGCCCAGCTGTGTCTTCTCCGGAAGCAGTGAGAAAATCAATTCCCTTTATGACTATATTAGTTTAAGCAACCTCCCTAAATAGATATTTCTTGAGTTTTGATTGCTTTTTAAGCAATAATCATAGTCCCTATCATTATCCAATAATCATCGTGATTTGGTTTTTAATTGCTTCCTTGGGATAAGGCAGGTTTCTGGATACACAAAGAATACATTATTTCCTTCCACAGCAGACTTATGAGGTCAGTATTTATGACAAGCTCACTGAGTATGCTTTTCCTTTATATACACATCCTCGTGCCAACAGAATTTTCGTTCTAATGTGTTGAAATCGCCACTGTTCCTTGACACACCTTGAAAGGACCAGCGTGTCTCCTGCTTCCTGAAATCAATGTTGGTAGCGTATTTGGACCATAGTAAGCAGATGTGGTAATGCATCCCTTAGCACAGCCATGCAGCAGTAGTAGGTACAGGGAAGGGAGCATGGATGGTGCAGGGTATCAGGAAGTCCTTTCAGATAAAGGATTTCTTATGGGTAAATAGAGAAAGGAAGAGGAGAATTCTGTTTCTAATGGGGAAATTGTAATATAGAAACTGGAAATATTATAAAAAAAAAGCATCTGTCAGTTAACTGGGATATGCCGATCCTGTGCTGGCTGGTTAGGGGAGTAAAGAAGAATAAATGTGGAATCAGAGAAAGAACTCAACTTCCATCCTAAAGGCTAGATTTCTTGAGAGACACTAGATTTAAGTGAATATTTGTTTAAAACCAAGAAATTTTACTTAGATGTAGTATGTCTAGCTGCTTCGTTCCCAGCTGCCTAGAACAGAAATAATTACATGGAAAATAATAATAATTGCATTAATTAATACTGTTTGTCCAATAGCTTAAGTGTATTTCTGGCTAACTCTTTTTTCTTTTTTTTAATTTTTATTGAGCTCTACATTTTTCTCTGCTCCCCTCCCTGCCTCTCCCCTACCCTTGAACCCTCCCCCAAGGTCCCCATGCTCCCAATTTACTCAGGAGATCTTGTCTTTTTCTACTTCCCATGTAGATTAGTTCTATGTAAGTCTCTCTTAGCGTCCTCATTGTTGTCTAAGTTCTCGGGGAGTGAGGTTGTAGGCTGGTTTTCTTTGCTTTATGTTTAAAATCCTATCCTAAACTAACCCATTTCCAATAATCTGTGCATCACCCAATGTTGTGGCCCACCTGCAAAGTTTCAATGAGCTGCAGTGCAGGCGTCTGTCCCTGGAGGTGGCTACATGGCATCTCACTGACTCCCAGCATTCAGTTTAGTTTTCCCACCTAGCTCTATCCTACTAAGCCATTGGCCAAAACAGATTTATTCAGTAACCCATAAAAGCAACACATATACAGAGGGACTTTCCACACCATTTCCCCTTTTCTATTTAAATAAAAGGGAAGGCTCTAACATTAACGTAGTAAAATTATATATATATATATATAATAAAACAGGTATCAAGCAAAAATTACAGTTAACAACATTTATATCTATTTTATCTTTTATCATAACTAAGAAAAAATATAATTATAACTATCTATTTTCAACTCCATCAAAGACCCCAGAAGGACATAATATTACCTAAGTAAATAGGAAGTGCATTGTAAGCAACTTCCAAAACTCTAGAAATGACAGAGACATCTCGCTGCCTGCTCAGTCATCCAAAGTTCTTCTGCATTGTTGGAGCATCCATCTTCAATCCTGCTGGCCCATAATATCCAGCAGACTTTTCCATGAAACAGGAAATTTGAAGATTTGTTTTGCCTTGTAATGGCAAAGTCCATCAGTTGCTTTATTCTCTGTCCTGCAAAACGTCTAGCAAACTCTTTTATGAAGCAGAAAGCCCAAAGAAGTCTCACCTTTATGCAAGTTCAGCCATCATTTTTCTGTGGGTCCTGCATGTCCAGTTCATATAACATAACATCAAACAGTCCAGGTAGGAGCAGTTTTTTTGCCCAAATGGCTAAGAAAAAACTCCATAAGGAATCTGTTCAATGCCCATCTTCCTCTTGAAGTAGTTTGGTGATACTTTGAGTAGATGTGTCTCATTGTCATGAAAAGTCCTAAGTTCTTAAACATTTTAAATGCCACATTCTGTAGTCTTTGAAAGGTTTGAAGAATGCCTATCCATCTGAAATATATATCTGTACATCTAGAAAACCTAACTAACACAACTACAAGCTAGACTCTTATAGATGATTATCTATTAACCTGTATTTCTTAGTTATGCATTACGTTTTTAAATGGGCTGCACAAACACAATACCTTGATAAAGAGAAAAACTATACATTATAACAAAATGACCTAAAATTTGTATCAAGATCCATACCAATGCAAAGTATTCATAGACTTAGCATATTCCCCTTTAAATGTAAACAAACTTTTATAAACAATCATCTAGGGAATTTGGGCAGAATTCTCTCCAAACTGCTTCTTGGTTTTTGTTGGGCGAAGTAATTTTTGTGGGTGTTCATTGCAACCTTTGGAAGGTCTTGGTCCATCAAACCACATTAGTCTGGATGTAGACCACAAGTACCCATCATCTGTGGAAACAAAAGAAGAACCTCTTTTCAAAAACAACAGATCCTTAGACCCAAATTTTGAAACCAAGATACCTCTAAAATATATATGTTGGTTTAGCTTAGCAGCCTATACAATGAAATGTCTCTCTGTACTTAGCTCCTTAACAGTCAAAAAATTCAAAGAAAACACAATAATGAACATAATCCAGACTCTTTGTGTATATTTCATCTTTACATGGCTTATTTTCTTATTCTATTACTTTTTCTACAAGTGTAATATTTATTTTATCATCTTTGCTCTTTTAATCTATGATGTCTGTATTCTTTTATATGACATTTTCTGTCTCTTTACCCTTTTTCTTCTCTCTCCCAAGCCCACGTACATTTTATAAACACACTGTGTCTTGTTTAGAGATGTTCTATGTCTGACTCTGTCCTATTGTGTATCTGAAATCTTTTTCTGTCCAGGAACGCTTCTTAAAATGCTAAGCAACATTACTAGGCCTAAGGACGCTTTGTCTTTTGGATCTCCCAGTCAAACATGGCAGATATGTTTTCCGTGCAAGCCATGCTCCCAGGCCCTTTTCAGGCACACAGCGGGTGTATGTTGACATTAAGCAAGAGCCAGAGTCCATCCTGGCAGAACAGCCCAGAAAACCATTGTTTTGAAACTGCACCTTTTTTTTTTCTCTCATTGAATCAGGAAGCCTCTCTTAAAGGAATCCTGCGTCTGCTTGCTTCTAGCAAACAGAGCCCACCTGAGAAAATGCTGTTACCAAAAAGCCATGCTTAACTCTGTTCTTTGGTGTGTAGGATTTCTTTCCAAGCTTTCTCAGGGTTTAGATGGATGAAGTCAGTACAATTGTGTACAATTAGTACACAATTGATGTACTAATTCATTGGCCTCTTGTTGGTTCCTGGCTACCCAGATGATGAAATAATCACATAGACACTCCATTATTTGTAATGCTGCTTGACCAATCACTTACGTGTATTTCTAGCTAGCTATATCTTTGGTTAACCAATTTCTGTTAATCTGTGTATCATCACGTGGCTATGCCTTACTGGCCAGGTCCCGGGGCATCTGTCTCCAGCAGGGCTACATGGCGTCTCACTAACTCTGCCTTCTTTTTCCCAGTATTCAGTTTAGTTTTCCCTCCTAGTTCTATTCTGCTAAGCTCCTGGCCGAAACAGATTTATTCATTAACCAATAAAAGCAACACACAGACTGAAGGACCTCCCACACCATATGTATATGGTGAATGCCTTTAAAATATTCTAGTGATGCTTTCTAAAGTCTTCCCAAAATATTGAGTTAAATATAAAGATTTCAGCCTGCATCTAACAAATAATGAGATAAATATTTTATTCATTGAGAAAAAGCATAATATCCATTTCTAACTTAATTATGCATTAACCGCCTCTTAAAAGATACCCAGAAATGTTCTGCATCACAAACATATACACCCACTTGTTTACAATGACAGCAAATAGCACTGAAATGAGAATGGACATAGAATTAGAAGATGCTACCGAGTAATGACAGAGCCTCCCTCACCTGCTTCTGTTTCCTGGGGAACTGTAACGCTGTTTCCAAAGGTGCTGTCTGGCTCACTTATTTGAGGAAGGAAAAAGACAATGTGTACAGAAGTACGTCCTACATTTGAAAGTGCTATACAAATGTCAAAAATCAGCTCTAGAGAAAATATTAAAGAAAGGAATCAGTAAGCAAAACTATTAACTGTAAAGCCAAAACATTTATGTACAAATTCATGTCTTCTTTTTTCTACTTGCTTCCTTATTCTTGGAAAAGATTTCAAATATTTGTTAGCGTTCCAATTTCACGGCAAAGGGACAAAGCAAACGGTAGACGGACAGCCAGCCTGTCGCTAGTGGTTCACACTGTTAAATGCCCACCATAAAGGGTGAGTTACAACTTTTATAATTGACAATACTGAATCAGAGTTGTAGGGATGTAAGGAACTTCCTATTCCCACTGCTTTCTCAGCAAATCAGCAATAACTAGAAATGATTGTCTGCTTTTTTTCTGTATTTATGGTATTTCACTTTTTTACCCCACATTTCTTTGAGAATGTCTGAGTGGCACTCTGGGGACGCGAAGACATTAATTATTAACTGGAACCATTTTATTTAGTCGGCATTACACTTAGCCATGTAATGACTTAAAATTATTGAGAACAGTCAGTCCTCAATGTAGCTGGGTTCTAATGGCCTGTTGCACGTTTAAAAAAGAGAAATTGACCAGGAAATATCTGCCATCTCTACTTAGAAACATTTTTGAGATATATATGCTCACATTACTAATCTAGACGCCCTGCTTATTTTCAATGGTGGGGGGACCCATTGAAAAAAAATGTCCATATCCCATTAAAGCAAAAAATAGCCCATATGTTAATACTGGTGATGCTTGTCAATTGAGATAGCCTACTCAGTCTGACCTCCAACTGTTAAAAGACAGACAGTGGAAACCGAGCGTGAAAAGTGACCAACATCTTAAACACGGTTGAGCTCTGGAATTACACATCGCTTAACCCATGAATCACACATTGCTTAACCCATGAATTACACATTGCTTAACCCATGAAGCTAACTGCTCAGGGTTCACTGATGATGTCACCGTGACTCAAGTACTCTGGTGTTTTTAGCGACTGGATTCCATGTTGTAAAATAACATCATATCACTTGCTTATAAGTATGATTTTTAAATTGTGTGCTATGTACGTAAACACTGTCTTTACAACAGTAGCAAATAATTGTAAAAATTCCTGTATGTAGTTGATTTTGAAGGAAGCTTGGCTAATACCAGCAAAGCAATTAAAATCTGGAAGCTCCCTGCTCACACCATGATATTAGTGCTCTGTGGCCTATGGTTATTGTTTCTGTTCTTTACAATTATGTAAGATTTAATAAATTATCGCCCAAGCCAGCTATCTTTAGGATATATACTTTAATAGGAGTAAGGAATACAAACAGATTTACAATACCAGATCCTGGATCCCACGCTTTTCCGAAGACGTGCGCCAGACCAAGAGCCAGAGAGAGCGCTCACACTTGAACTGAGTCTTTTATACATCAGGGGGACCTGATGGTCCAACCCAGAATAATTAGCTAATGGCTAATGGCGGGGCATGGCTATTAGCCTGATTGGCTAAAACCTTTCCCCATCAGAATTACTCTACTGAGTCTGAGGAAATTAAGATGAACCCCGTCAGTTTGTCCTTCTGTCACCTGGCGTTTAACCAGGCCAAAATGGCTTCTACTTTAAGATTATGACTCTAAACAATTAAAATGCAAAAACAACATCACATCAGTCGTCTGGAAAAAGTGCATTCAAGTCTTCAGCAGTCATGTTAAACATCACTATGTTAAAAGAATGCTTTCAATTCAGCAGAGAGAAAGGAAGTGGGAAGTGAGGGATTGGACAGGAGAGAGGAAAAGGGGAAATGAGAGGGAGAAGAAGGAAAGGGAGAGGGTGCGTTTAGTGAGAATCACCGTCCTCCACACACTCAAGCTAGATTTGGGTTACTACTTGTTGCCATCTACAGGGTCTATATGGATAAAACAAGTAATCTCTACAGTTCTTCCATCTTAAGTCTTTAATTCCATTTTAATATTTATCATGAGTAATTTGGTTATTTTTTATGCACTTGAACCTTAACTTATTAATTCTGGAAAGAGCCCATCACAAGGTGTAAAGATATATGTAAAATATATTATCTTGGGGTCTGGAGAGATGGCTCAATGGTTAAGAGCATTGCCTGCTCTTTCAAAGGTCCTAAGTTAGATTCCCAGCAACCACATGGTGGCTCACAACCATCTGTAATGAGATCTGGCGCCCTCTTCTGGCCTGCAGGCATACATAGTGGCAGAATGTTGTATACATAATAAATAAATAAATCTTAAAAAATATATTATCTTTGTTCAATCCATGGGACAAGGAAGAACATATCTATTTGTTCTTTCATTGATTTAGCAATCAATGTCTATTAAAGTAGAAAAGAATAGAAATATATTTATAGATATTTATGGACAGTCACATTAAACCTGGTCCAATGTACAGATTTCATATCAACATATAAAATCACAGCTATTTTTTTTCTTTTTTTATTGTTAAAAGAAAAATTTACATTTACTCCCCTTGTTCACAGTTATGTTTTATAAGTTTTTTTGGAGGTGTACTATAAAGAAGCCAGAGGGAAATGGCTTCTGGACATGCAGCACTTGGTTAGACAATCTAAATAGCTGTGGAGCATTTGCTCAGTGGCAGGTATTTATTTGATATAGGAGATTCAAAGAAGGCATGGAAAATTTTCTCATGCCAAGGGGCCAGTAAAGGAAAGAGATACGTAATAAATGTAAGGTTGGGGGTAGATGGATCACTGATGACAGGAAAAAAAAAACAGTAGGATGCTGTGGGCAGAATTTTAAAGGGAATTTCAGAGTATCAAGTGGAATCAGATAGGGATTCCTGGGCTGCAAAGGGAAGTTTGAATTCTTGATATTATATGGGCATTATTACCCTAGTGAAATTGTTGAGCTCTAAAGGAGATCTTCAGACACTGGCAAGTCCTTCAGGATAACTGGCACACATAGAAGAGAAAATGTTAGAGGAGAAAAAGAGGGACTCCAGTCCAAGGTCTTCAAGTTGCACTCTGGAGTGCGTGTGAAGTCAACAGAACAGATCAAGCTGGGAGCCGATATGAAGAAATTCACATTTCAGAAGGAAAAGTTTCTCAGTGGAGCACAGAGATGGCAACTGGACTCTGTAGACCATCTAGGAAGCTCTGTTAAAATCAGGATGAGAAACCTTAAAGGAACGAAAAATAAGGAGGCCAGAGAGCAGGCAGGGATGCTAAGGAAGTGACAAGGAATAAACAAGATGAATGTGTTACTTTGATGACAATAAAATGGTATCGTTGTGTGTGGTTTCATCCCTGCCAGCAGACATACAGAAGGTATCAGGTTGCCTGCTGATCGGAGAAAGGTTACTCAGAAGGATTTTAAAGGGAACTCCTAGGGAAAGAAGACACTTGCTGATTTCATGGGCGTATGCAAAATCAACTGTCACTGACAGTTTTGTTTTCAGTATTTTAAACTTTGAAATTAAATTCTTTATTAAGGTTGATTTTGCTATCTTGACTGCAAATGAATTGCACATACATTTATTTTCTACTTCTTTAAAATATTAATGCATGTAACATGTAAAATTAGACATATTTAAGACTCTCCTGTGATGTGTCCATACACTGTGAAATGTATGAATCAGGATAAAGCTGTAGATTTCCTCAAATACTTACTGTTTCTTTATGGTGAGAACATCCAAAATTCTTTCTTCCTGCTTTGCTGAACTACTTGATGAGTCACCATTGCCAGTGGTCCCCTACTGTGGAATAGGATCCCGGAACTTACTACTGTCCACCTGTGACTTCATATCCATTGGTCTATTTTCTCCTCGTTGACTCCCCTATTTTCACTGTCGTCTTGAGTATCACTAGTCATTCATGATATTCCACAGCTGTCATTATGTGGTTAGGTTTAATAACACAGAAGCTAAGAGAATGCTGGGCAAAAAGACTTGAGCCTGACAAATAGGTGGAAGGGAAATTCAAAAATAAAGTGCCCAAATCTCAAGCACTGGGTGGGTCAAAGAGCACTTTTCACATCGTGCATAATTTTGTTAGAGGAGTTTGGGGAGGAGATGCTGAGCTAGGCCAATAGAGCATGCAAACAACTGCCCAGAATAGTGGAGATAGGCATCTGTGATGTGGGTGAAGGCTCCCGGGCCTCCAGGTCAGACCACTGACGGGGTAGCAACCATCAGGCTAGATTGTGGGCATCATAAAAGTGAAAGGAGCAACGGAAAAGCATGGGTGAGCGATAGTTCTGGCAAATACTCGTCAGTGTCCGATTGAAGCAGAGGTATCTGAGAGGTTGAACAGACCAGACTGTGACATGGAACTTGATAAGAATGCTTTTTTTATTTTTCTAGTTTGCAATGTGCGTGGTGTAGAGAAAATTATTAAGAGTAATTCTTGGAGCACAGAGTATATGGGGAGAAATGGACAGGTGGTCACCACTGTCCTCTAGGGAGCTGGGCTACTTTTCCACCCTTCTGTCACAAATTGTCACGAGTTCATGAGCTCATTGTTATCTAAGTCAAAAACCGAGAGTGAATCTTGCTAGGTAAAAAAATCAATGAGGACCGCCCAATGGGGACTTGACTTCATTGCTGGTAGCCAATGAGGATCTCCCAATGGGGACTTGACTTCATTGTCAGTAGCCAATGAGGACCTCCCAATGGGGACTTGACTTCATTATCAGTAGCCAATGAGGACCGCCCAATGGGGACTTGACTTCATTGTCAGTAGCCAATGAGGACCTCCCAATGGGGACTTGACTTCATTGTCAGTAGCCAATGAGGACC
>JAQHUG010000745.1:0-10653 GCA_028555095.1 Dicrostonyx torquatus | reverse complement strand
TTAGACCACAAATTTTCAACAAAGGCATGAACAAAAGATAATCTTATAAATAAATGTAAATTTTTGGTACCTCCACACCAAAGCATGAAGGTAGACACTTACCATTTCCTGGGTGATAGGGACGGGGCCAGAGTCTTATGTAGCCCAGGCTGGTTTTCTTTAAATGTTTGCTTTATCTTGGCTTTCTTGACATTCTTTAAGGGATTTATTGATTACTTCTTTAAAGACTTCTAGTATCTTTATAAAGTAGGTTTTGAGGTTGCTTTCTTATGTTTCAGCTTGGAATAGTCAAGGCTTACTATAGTCAAGGCTCTGTTGGTGACATATTTCCCTGGATGTTTTTTGTTTTCTTATTTATGGTTAGGCATCTGGATTTGAAGTGAATATAGGGCTAGGTGACGATTTCTGGTTTTGTCTTTGTTGGATGAGGTCCCTCTCCTTGGTTTCTGTTTTCTCTCTAGTCTTCTGGCTGGAGTGGACTGTGGCTGAGTAGAGTCTCTGCTCCCAAGTTGGGAGAGGGACTGTGAAAGTCCTGGATGGCGTCTGGTCCAGCGGGGAGTAGCCACCAAGCTGGAGACTGACATTCTGTATATGCACGGCCTTTGATTTGACCAAGGGTCCTCTGGGGTTCAGGATGCTTGTCTGGCTTCTGGGGGTGTAAGAACTTCTGCCTGGTTTTCAGAGAGCCAGCCTGACCTCTGGGGTTTGGGTTGTCAGCCTGGATTCTTTGGGGTCTAGTCTCTGATGGGTAGGCAGGTTCTGCCTGAACTGTGGACTGGAATATGGAGACAAGGAGAGGAGAGACGGTTGGGGTTTTGTTGGTCAGGCACAGGTGAGGTGGAGAAGTGGTTTTATCTGGCATTCAGAGAGCTATTCTGGCCTCTGGTGGGATAGAAACATTCCACTTAGTGGTATGGATTGGATAAAGTGATCCCAGGCTGTCTTCAAAGTCCTCATGCGTCTCTCTTGAATTTCTGCTTCTCTTGCATCTCCCTCCCAAGTGCTAAGACTAAAGACAACACAACTTCACAGTATATTTTCTGAAAGACTCAAGAGTTGGTAAATTAAAGACAACGCACAAACAATATTGAAAGCAATATTTTATATTGACGATCAACTTTTTCCCAGGTTATATGTATTTTCCAAGCCTGTTACACTTAATGTTATAAAATAGACTGAAATCCCTTTGAGGGAGTTATTTTTATCTCCCTGATGAGATACTGAATGACAAAACTGCTGTTATTTATAGACCTCAGACTCCAAGAGAGATGTTACACATGGACATTTCCACAAAACAGAGAGGCTCCCTGAGGTCTCTGGTGTGTCCCCCCTTCCTGGGTTCTTTTCCTTCAGAGCCCCCCTCTTTGCCATTTTAGAGCACAAACTAGACACTGTCTCACGGCCCCCTAAGCCCGTGAATAACTTCAGTGCTGTGGACATGAAGCTCAAACTCTTAAACTTGCTTTCACCGTTTCTCCTGACTTACTGGTGTTTAACTCAGGTCGATCTGTATTTCCTTCCACACCTCTCTACCGTCTTTCCCACCCTCAGTTCTGTTTCTTCTGCCTGCTTGGATATCTTTCCCAAAGGCTTATAAACCTTCCCAACCGCCCTGTCTTTGTTAGAGTTTCTGTTGCTGTGAAGACACACCAAGACCACACCAACTCTTATAGAAACATTTAATTGGGGCGTAGTTCAGGGGTTTAGTCAATTACTATTAGGTCAGGGAAACACTGCAGCACGCAGACAGACATGGTGCTGGAGACGGAGCTGAGCGTCCTCCATCTGGATGGCCAGGCAGCAGGACGAGAGAGTGACATTGGGCCTGGTTTGAGCTTCTGAAGCTTCAAAGCCCATCCCCTCTGACGTACTTCCTCCAATAAGACAAGGCCTTCTCAAACAAGGCCACAGCTCCAATAACGCCACTCCCTAGGAGTCCATAGTGACAGTCTTTACTCAAACTACCACACCACCTCCCACCGAGCCACAGAGCAGAGCAGCATGACCCATACCATGGTCCAGCTTTGCGTGTGGCCACAGATCTCAGTGTAAAAGTTTCTTAACAGGAACAACAGTGTTTTGTCCTCCCTTGTCCCTGAACTGAGTGTGGCCATCAATCATGGATACAAAATCACTAATTACATCATGAATGAATTAGTCTATTAGGCCATAATTCTCATGAAGTGATTCATGAATATTCTGAAATCATAGTTAACTCTGATTCTGGAGAAAGGTCTACATGGCACTTATTCATTATTAAAGGAATCATTGACCCAAAGTTCAAGAGCAAGTCAATTATATAATCTATCCAATTATAGACTGTAACACAGAAACACAAGGATGTTAAATGACTTTTTTAAAAGGGAAGACCCAGCGTGAGCAGAAAATGCAGAGCATCAAATGATGCACTCTCACATAAAGGGCCCACTGTCCCGTCATGTCGAATTAGACAGCATAAATGAGTTTAAATGAAAGAACAAACCTTTGGAGAACAACAGCAATCAACAAAAAATTTGCATTTATTGTAGCAGTCTGTAGACTGCTCAGTTCATTTACCCATACGCCAAAGCTAAAGACAGAAAGTTTGTTGTTGAGGCTGGACAAAGGGCATGTGGACACACAGAGGATGGGTGGGCAGATGGTTATTTAGAGGATGATTGCATCATATTGACACAAGTACGTGAAATGTAGACAGTATTTATTTCCATGTGTGGTTTGACGACAGAGGAAGTTTCAAGGCTGCTTGACATATCAGTGTCTTCAAAGGATCGGGTAATTTCTGCTGTGGAGTGTGCACCAAAGAAAAAACTGCCCAGACATGGCTTTAAGCCAATAAAAGTCTTTATTAGCTGGCTGTTAGGAATCCCAGTGTAGCACAAAGTCTTTCTTGGGGTGCGTTTTTAAGCACAAAAACCATCTTCTGGGTTTTTCGTACTTCAGTTACCAAAAACGACTATCAAGAAGCAGAGCGACAAGAGCTCAAAATTGGGGTAAGTATATTTTGAGACTTTCCCAGAACTATGGGCTTTGATAGATTAGGTCTTTGTTATCATTTTGGTCACTGGTGCTGTCTGCGTGGTGACTTTTATCGCCTGAGTGGTACTCCCACCATGGAGTGCTAAGGTTATAATTCCACACTTTCCCTGTGCTGCTTTGGACACTGGTTTTGTCCTCAGGAAACTGTTTTAAACATTTACTTTTACACATAAAAAAGTGCAAAACCAGTATGCCTTCTCATGCTCCAGAAACACCACATCCCCTGGGAGCACTTCTCACTAGGACTGAGTCAACACCCACATCCACAAACTGGAAACGACCAGGTCCAATCTGTATGTAGGAGACAGGAAAGGATGTCCTCTGCTGAGGTATCAAAACTCAGGCTAACAATGGAATATAAATTAAAATTAGGGACACTGCACTGAAGTAGCCTTTTCCACGTCTTAAGGCTGCTTCAGAATCTAAGTCCTGCAAATTCATACTCATAACGTGGGAAAATACAGGTTGCTTGGTTGAGGACTGTGTATTCCGAACTCTGCTATAAAAGTGTATAAGAAAGTAATATTTGGGGCAGCTTTCTGAAAGTATTTTAATCACAATATGCTATTTAAGGGACGGCAGAAGCGAAAGTGCTGACGCTAAAGAGTGTTCTGAGTTTACGTTTTGCAAAGTGCAAGGGAACACACTTTCTGTTGTCATTGGTCCATGACGCACAGGCGTCAGCATAGAGCCATGCTGTCCTTCAATGTCTAGTCCTGGTCACTCCAGCACTGTTTGTGGAGGAAATGGCAGAGGTACAGAAAAACAGGAAATCTAAGGCACGTGGAAGGAGTCCTGGGGGCCACTGGTAATCCACGATCACAACGAGATACGGTTAGGAAAAGCATTTAGCTTCCTTACGTCCAAAAGAGAAAACATATTTCGTTGTTGTCTCTTGGAGGCCTGCTCTTTTCTGAACGGAAATAGAGGGTGTGGATCTGGGTGAGGGAGGAAGACTATGGTGGGGTTGTAGTGTGTGAGAGAAGAATCTATTTTCAATGAAAAAGATCCATGTGTAAAACGGGACAGGTGGGACGATGTTAGAATGTCATTTATAACCTTCTTTCATCCTATGGAAAAAAATGAGATTTCAATGAGACATCTGCTAAAATATTTTCCACAGAAAAATCACAATTCATTGTCAAGAACAAATTGTTCTTTCTTTAAACATTGTTTGATGTCTTTATTGCTGTATAATTGATAAGAAACAGGGTACATACACTTACAGCGAGCAGTTGGGGCATAGATGGACTTTCATGAACGCCTCACAGTCAAGGGAGAGAGTGCACACATGTTGGAATTTCGGTGAGGATTGCCCTTAATCTGTAGATTTGTTCCTGCAGGATGGCCGTTTTTCCTTCATTAATCCTACAGCTATGTGAGTATGGGGGACCATTTTATCTCATGAGTTCTTCTTCAGTTTCTTCATTTAATTTTGCAACATTTTTTATCACACAGGCCTTCCACTTCCTTGGTTAGAGTTACAATGAGATATTTTATAATATTTGAAAGTGTTGCTTTCCTGATTTCTCAGGCCATTTTCCATTTGATATAGGAGGGATACTGATATTTGTGAGTTAATTTTGTATCCAGCCATATGTTTGAAAGTATTTATCCACTGTATGAATCTCCCAGTGGAATTTTGATGGTCACTTATGTATACCATCTTATCACCTGAAAGTAAGGATATTTCAACTTTCTGTCTAATTTGTGTCTCCTTGATGGTCTTCAGTTGTCTTATTCCTAGGACCTAGAGTACTATATTGAATCAATATGGAGAAAGAGTGGAATTGTTTCCATATAGAATAGGTTCCCAAAAAGCCAATACATGCAGAAGAGATAGGTCCTTCTTAGACCGGGATGGAAGGGGGAGGGCCTTGGGGTTCCCACAGGGCAGGGTTATCCTGCCCTCTCTTAAGGAAGCAGGGGGAGGGAAGTGGGGTAGTGGGGAAGCTGGAGGGCCGGGGACAAGGAGAGGAAGTGTGAATTTTCCTTTTAACAATAAAGAAAAAAAGAGTGGAATTGTTTAGAGTCTCTCCATATAAAGCCATGCTAAATTTAGGCTTCTTCTAAATTGTCCTTATGAGGTTTGGGTGTTTCTTGTAGCCCTAATCTCTCCAGGACTTTTATCATGAAGGGGTGTTGGATTTATTTCAAAGGCCTTTTCTCTATCTAACGAGATGATCATGTGGCCTTTGTCCTTCTGCTTTTAATATGGAAGATAACATTTATTGGTCTCTGCATATGGAACCATTCCTGAATCCGTGATATGAAACCTACTTGATCATGTGAATGGTATTTTTGATGTATTCTTGGACTGAGTTTGCCAGTATTTTATGAAGAATTTTTAGATTTCTGTTCATTAGGGGAATTTGTGTGTAATGCTCTATCTTTGTTAAGTCTTTATGTGGTTTGGTATCAGGGTAACCGTGGCTCTATAAAAACAAATTGGGCAATGCTCCTTCTGTTTTACAGAGTAGCTTGAGGAGTATTGACGCTGACTTGTCTTTGAATGTCTGATTATTTTTTGTCATCTCTTTATTTTAGATGTGATTCTTCTTTTAGTTCTACAGTTTTCAGGTATGCTGTTAAGTTTCTGGTATATCTCTTCAGTTCTCTCTCTCTCTCTCCCTCACTCTCTCTCTCTCTCTCTCTCTTTGTAGGAATTGAGTGCTATGAAATTGCCCCTTAATAACCATCTATGTTGTGTATTCACTTTCATTCAGTTTTTAAAAGTCTTTAATTTTTATTTCGACTCATTTTTCAGCCAGTAGTGAACTGTTCGGTTTCCATTGTTGATATCAAGTGATAATCAGCAGTGATCAGATGGGAAGCAAGGCATTGCTTCCTTCTTCCTTCCTTCCTTCCTTCCTTCCTTCCTTCCTTCCTTCCTTCCTTCCTTCCTTTCTTCCTTCCTTCCTTCCTTTCTTTCTTTCTTTCTTTTGTATCTGTTAAGACTTTCCTTGTGTCCTAGTATGTGATCAGCTTTGGAGAAAGTTTTAAAAAGTACTGAAAAAAGGGTAGATTTTTTTGTTGTTGTTTTGTTTTGGTCTGATTTATTTATTTATTGATACAGACTTTCTCTGTGTAGCTTTGATGCCTCTCCTGAAACTTACTTTGTAGACCACCAGACTGGCCTTGAACTCACGGAGATCCACCTGCCTCTGCCTCCAGAGTGTTGGGATTAAGGGTGTGAACCATCACCCCTGAGCTGGTCCATTTGGTTTTTGAACATCTGTTAACACTAGGATTTCTCTATTCAATTTTTATCTGGATGATTTTTCTTTTAGTGACAGGGGGATGTTGACATCTTTAACTATGTATGAATGTGTGAAGGTCAATATATGATTTAAGCTATAGTAGTGTTTTTTTGTTTACAAACTTGGGTACCCTTGTGTTTTGTTCATAGAGGCTAATAATTGCAATCTCTTCCGTGAATATTTCCTTTGATAAGTATGTAACTTACTTTCCCATCTCTTCTGATTAGTTTGGATTGAAATCTGTCAATCAGATACTTAAATGGCTATACCATCTTACTTCTTATGACCATTTCCTTGGAATAAATTTTTCCATTCTTTTACTGTAAGCTAATGTCTATCTTTGATGTTAAGATGTATTTCTTAGATGCGCAGGAGAATGGATCCTGTTTCCACACCCATTCTATTAGTCTGTTGCTTTTTATTATGGAATTAAGATCATTGATATTGAGAGAATCAATAAGCAATGTTTATTGATTTATGTTATTTTGTTGCTGTGGTTCCCTGGCCCCACTGTGTGTGGTATGTGTTTCCCTTCTTTTAATTTGGTGGTCTGGTATATTTTATTCCTTGTGTTTTAAAGTATGTGATTACCTTCTTTAGTTTAGAATTTTGCTTCTATCACCTACTATAGGGCTAGATTTTTATATGAATTTTGCTTAAATTTATTTTTTCTCATGAAATGTCCTATTTTCTCCACCTATCATGATTGAAAGGTTTTCTGAGTAAAGTAGCCTGTGTTGCATCTATAATCTATTATAGTATGTATAACATCTGTATAACATTTGTTCAGGCTCTTCTGGCTTTTAGAGTCTCCACTGAGAAGTCAGGTGTAATTCTCATAGGTCTACATTTAAGTTACTTGGTATTTCCCTTAGAAACTTTTAAAACATTCTTTCTTTGTTTGGTATATTCGGTATTTGATTTTCTGTTGGAGATGTTTATAGTGGCTTGAATAAAAATGGCCCCCCAGAGACTCTTACATTGGAATGCACAGTGACAGAAGTTGTGGCTTTGTTGGGGGAAGTGTATCACTAAGGGTGGGGTTTGAGGTTTCAAATGCCCAAGCCTAGTCCAGTGTTTCTCTCTTCCTGCTGCCTGGGGATCTGGATGTGTAATTCTCAGCTGCTTGTCAAGCACCATGTCTGCCAGCCTGCTACCTTGCTTCCCACTCTAAACCTCTGAAACTATGAGCAAGTCCCAGTTAAATGCTTTCCTTTTGTAAGAGTTGCTGTGGTCATGGTGTCTTTCACAGAAATACTAACAGTTGGTTCCAGGGGCATTTGCTATGTGAGACCTGACTGAAATGTTTGTTGGGAGAATATGGAAAACATTGGACTAGGAAATTGATTGAACATTTTAAGTGAGGCTTAATGGTCCATCCTAGTAGGAGCATGGAAGACGGTGTTATGGTGGATAATAGGGATGTGAAGGCCTGGCTCAAGAGGCTTCAGAGGAGAGAAATATTAGTGAGAGACCTAGAAATATTCCTGTGATAATTTGATGAAGAATATGACTGCTTTCAGAATTTGAAAAAAAAAATCTTCCTGAAGCTAAATTGGAGAGTTTTGGATTCATGGTGTTAGCAGAGGAGATTTCAAGATAGTCTAGGGTTGACTCTATAGTGTGGTTAGTGGTGGTCACTCTTATCCAGATTGACAATGATAAGCAGCAGGCTCACCAAGAGAAAATTACAAAATATGCAGTTTGAGGAGAAAAGGAGCACTAAGAAGTGCACTGAATTCAGTTCTCAAATAGATAAAAAGTTTAAAGACATTTTTTAAATGACTAGCCTCGCATTCATGACCCTCCTGCCTCTGCCTCCTTGACCAAGGCCTCCTGGCAGTATGCACAATCCAACTAGCTGGGATGGTTTAGTGTGTAAAAATCAATAAAAATCAATACTTAATATAAACCAACTGAAAGGAAAAAATACAAATGATCATCTCATTAGACACAGAAAAGGGCTTTGAAAAAGTCTAACACCTCTTCATGGTAAGGTTCCTGGAAATATTTGGGATACAAGAGATATACCTAAATGTAATAAAGGCAGTACACAGCAAGACTATAGTCAACATCAGCAGAAATAGAGAGAAATCCAAAGCAATTTTACTAAAATGAGAAATAAGGCAAGGTTATCCACAGCAACATCTTCAATAAATGGTGCAGGTCAAACTGAATGACTGCATGTCGAAGAATGTGAATAGATCCACAGCCGTTACACTGCACAAAACTCAATGTCAAGTGAATCAGAGACCTCAACATAAAACCTGATACACTGAACCTGACGGAAGGGAGGGTGGGGAGTAGCCTTGAGCTCAGTGGGACAGGAAAAGACTTTGTTCCTACATTTCCATTAGTACAGGCAGTAAGATCAACAATTAATAAATGGAGCCCCATGAACCTGAGAGATCTGCATGCAATGGACACCTTCTTTTGGACAAAGTGTAGCCTATAGAATGGGAAAAGATTTTTACCAACTTTATGTCCAAGCTAATATCCAAAACACATTAGGAACAAGTTAATGTCAACAAACAAATAAACCAATTAAAAATGAGGCACAGATTTAAGCTGTTTTCACAACAGTGGAAAGTTAACTAATAAACATGTAAAGAAACACACAGACACACACACACACACCAAATAAAGAGGAAGAGGTCATGAATTTGGAGGACAATGAAGACAGGACACAGGAAGAATTGGAGGGGAAAGAGGGAGAGGCGGAAATTATATAACTATAGCACTGATGCATAATATTCTAAAATGCTTTTAAAAGTTAAATAAAAAGATAAAGTTGTAACATAATTAATAAAAAAATGCAGAGACACATATTGGGGTTCAAGTTGAAGATCAGAAAAGCAAAGCAGCCAAGGCACCGTAAAGCTCTTACTTTTACAAAACCTTCAGGTTGAAAACCAAGTGAGTACCTCTCTCATTCTGCTTCATATTCACCTCTAATGCTGGGATTAAAGGCATGCACCACTGTCTGGCCTCTATGGCTAGCTAGTATGGCTGCTTGGATTAAAGTGTGTGCCACCACCTTTATTACCTGTATTACTGACAAGTGTGGCCAGCTTTGCATTCTGATATTCAGGCAGGTTTTATTTATTAAAACACAAATATTATTATATTAAATAACAAATATATTAAAACACAAATATCACTATATTTCCCTTTTGTCTAAAATAAGTCTATAAATAAAATAAGAAAAACTATATACAGTGAGTACAATAACTATATGTAATATATACAGACAATAAATGCATTGCCAATGTCTAACCATTTGCATTTGACAAATTCACAGAGAATACTCCATATCTACCCTATCTTAATGTGTTCAAAAGGTTGTGCCTAATTCACTTTCTATTCTAATTTGCATTATCAAATTATCTTTTCATGTCTCTCAGCCTTTTACATTTTACACCTCTTCAGTGATGCTCTCTTCTGAGTCTGGTAAACAAGGAAAACTGTAACAATCTAGTCTTCAAATCCCTCAGATACCTAAGAAGAAAATAATATTCACTGAGTAAGCAGGAAGTGCAACCAATTGACTTCCAAAAGATGTGAGAAATGGCAGAAACAGCTGGCTGCCTGGACAGTCATCCAAGTTGCTCTGCAACATCGGGGCATCCATCTTTGTTGGACCTCATGAGGCCCAGGCATGAGGCCCAGCGTAACTTCCTGAGCCTAACTTGAGTTTGGAGAGGAGTGACTCAGCACAGCCTGACCTAGGCCCACCTCTGCCCAGCTACCGCTGATGTGGCAGGATATTGTTGGCCCATATTCCTTACTTCACCTCACCCCATCCCAAGACTCCTGCCCCTTACCTCAGCCCTATATAAGTTCCTGCCCTGATGTAATAAAGAGAGATCCAGGCTCACTGTGTGTTTCTCCTCAGTGGCCGGGGTGGGGGAGGTCTGGGTCATCGACACCCACCATCCCACTCAGCCCCAGGGAGAGACTGGCAGGACCAGCTCTGCCTCAGCCCTGTCCGCTGGAGAACGGGTACATCTTGAGCCTGAAGGCCTAGAATATTTGACAGACTTTTCTACTAAGCAGAATTTTGAAGGGCTGTCTCACCTTGTCTTTACAAAGTTTGGAAGTCATTCTCTTTTGTGTCTCTCTTGTCAAATGAAGACAGCATACTGTCAGCAAGAGGACTTTCTTTCCCGGTGGCTTACTTTTGCCGCAAAGAAAGTAAAGTGCTCTTCAATGTACATTATCTTCTCTGAAGTAGATTGGTGATGCCAGCAATAGACAAGTTTTATTGTCATAAAAAAGGACCTATTTATTAAAACATCTTAAACACCATATTCTGTAGGTCTCTAAAGTGTTTGAAGATGATCTGTCTATTTAAAAT
>JAQHUG010000744.1:220083-232481 GCA_028555095.1 Dicrostonyx torquatus | reverse complement strand
GTATAACAAAGTACATTGATACAGTTTCTGATTCATTATCAAAGTTAACCTTTAAGGACCTAATTTCATGTATGCTAGAAATTTTTGATTGCTTCTATGGCTGTTCTAGCAGCTTTGTGTACAAATTTGTCGAATTTTAATTAATGTATTTTCAGTATAGCATTTGGGAAATGAGACTCAGCAAATCCAATTGTATATTTTTAGGGCTTTTTTTTCTTTCTGCCCTCATCTTTGGTGTTTGAGCCATTATTGCTATCACCTCTTTCTTTCCAATGTTTCTCTTCTCAAAGAATATTGTATTCTGCTTTCACAAGAATGAACTGTTTAGATTGAGCCTCTAGGCTGAAAGTTAGACAAACCTGCAAAACTTTCTACCTATTGCATTCAATATCTTTAAGAGTAATTGCATTACATAAAGTTCAGAGCTTGAGAATATTTAAAAACATAATGTGTAATATTTTAATTAAGATATAATGAAGTCTGGTCTAGTTAATTTCTCAAAAGAATTAAATATCTGGCCTGAGAACTGAAAGAGGAATGGATTTGGGGAGATGAAAGTGGGGGAGGTGCTGGGAGAACTGGAGGAGGGGAAACTGCAGCCTGTTGTAATGCATGAGAGAAAACAAATGAACAAACAAATAAATAAATAAAAAGAAATAAGGCCTGGGAATCATGCCTGCCAGAGAAGAAACACATCACTGTGGTTCATGGAGGGCTGTCCTGCAGGTAGGACACTAGACACACAACATGCCAAAGTCAGAATTGTTTTAAGACCTGAAGGTTCAGTAAAGGTTGGAGGAGATGAAGCTTTCCTGGGGCTTTGTCTTACCACTCCTGGGGCCACATGACACCAGCCAGCAGTACTCATTCCATCCCATTCTGACCCTTTCTGGTGACCTAAACCCCAGCAGAAAATTCATGGACACTGATGGGTTCATTGTTATTTCTCTAATTTATCTTAATATAATATCCAATCTCAACCATCAACCAATTTTTTATACAGTGATATTTAATAAAAGAGGTAACATAATGCATTGATAAACTTTTAATGCCCAGTAATCTTAATATATCAGGGATGTAGCAAGGCAGAATGGTACATATTTATAATTCCAACACACAGGGGGCTGAGGCAAACATTTCAGAGTTTGATACCATCTAGAAAGAGAGAGGGACCCTGTTTCAAAAACAAATAAAAGCTTAAAATCATAGAAACACATATATTTAAAGATCTTTACTTGTTTATGTGTGTGTATGTTTCTGTGTTTGTGCACATAATTCTGGGTGTCTGCAGAGAACAAAAGAGTGTGTCAGGTGCCCCAGAACTATACATATAATCAGCTATGAAAAACTAGATGTGGATGCTGGAAACCAAACTCTAATCCTTTCAAAGAGTAGAACCGGACTCTCTGAATGTGACTGCCAATGGGGACTGACTGAGAAGCCAATAATAATGGCATTGGGACCTAGCTCTTCTGCATGTATTGACTATTTGGGAACTTATTCTATATGGATGCACATCTTCTTAGACCGAGATGGAGGGGGGAGGGGCTTGGGCTTCCCCACAGGGCAGGGTATCCTGCCCCATCTTAAGGAAGCAGGGGGAGGGCGGTGGGGTAGGGGGGGAGCGGGAGGGCCGGGAACAAGGGGAGTTAATGTAAAATTTTCTTGTAATAAAAAAAAAAGAATTGATCCAGTACCCAATACCAGTCTGAGAGCAGGACATCGAGTGCCTTATCTCCCGAATGCAGACTACGGGGTCGAGTCAAGCCTCCCTGTCAAGCCACTAGTGTGGTCAGGCGTCCAGTATGAAGAAATTAAAAAAGTCCTTTTTAAGCTGAAGAATACCAGGTCGTATGATGCTATTTAATGCGTGCATGAAATGTTAAGAGAAGAGCATACATGTGTTAATACATATGTTTAATATACAGAATGTTAAGAGATATCTTATAGATAAGTCATAAGTTGTATTAAGTTTAAGAAGTGTTTTATAGATAGGTGATAAGTTAAGGTTAAGAACTGTTTTATAATATAAGTGATATGTTAGATTAAGGTTATGAATTGGTTTTATGTATTAGGATTAGTAGGTTAATAATTGGGATATTGAATTGCTTGTGTGTTACCCATCATCAAACCCTCATGCCTATTAAGATTGTAAACCCCACTGATGTATTGGATATTGAAGTTGCTAGTAAAGAATCATTATAAAGAAAAAAAAAATAGATGCTCTTAGGCACCAAACACTCCCACACCCACATAAATTTGTTTTAAACCTTATGCATATGACTGTAGGTCAGGAGAATCCATCCCAGGATATAGATCAGCTGCTTTCATTCAAATTTCTTTAGATACAAAACAGTTCTATGTGCATCCACATTTGCCTTGTGTTAGTGCTTATCTAAGATATGATATCCTCATAGCTGCTCACGTTTCCTTTTAGGACAACCTACCTAATAATTATATCCACTAGAATTTCACCAGCCCAAATGTCCACAAATACTCCTGAATCCAATTTGTAGAAAATCAGCTTCCTCTTCCTATTGGATTCTTTAGATCACAGTAAATACAACGGAATGTCATGCTGCCATAATTTGGGAAAAATGAATGGGTAATAACATCTCCCCAGACATTATGGGTTCTGTATGTCACTTAACAGAGCTAGGACAGACAGCATCAACAAAGTCTTGTACTTTATTACTTATTTGTCACGTATTTTGCTACTCATGGGTAATTGAGAGTGGCTTGTGTCTAGATGATATTTTCATTATGCTAACAGATTTCTCCAGAGGATTTAGACATGGTCTCAGACCATGTAAACGTTGATACATGATATGGAAATGTCAGACGTGACCCTGCTTTTTGATTCAGAGCCACACTTACAATCTCAAATTGTTAGTATTCACTTTAAAAATTCTAATGCATTTCCCCCAACGAGATAAAAGCAGGAAATGAATGATAATCTCAAAAGGGTTTATCAGAAAGTTAAACAGATTTAAAGAAAGTTTCTACAAAGAAATTCTTAGTGAAGATACAAGAAATTTACAACAATGTACAGGAAATATTTAATAATTGCTGTAGGTAGGTAGCAGAAAAAACAGTCTTGAAAAAGCAAGAAGGAATAGAATTTCCAGTGAAGAAAAGTTAGGGTGTGAAAAGAGAGTTAAGGTATGAAAGGGATTGTAGTGGTGTCAGAAAAGAAGCATGGCCAGAGAACAGAACAGACTCTCCAGAGGGGAAGACTCCTGTTCATCCCTTCCATTTCCTATGACTGCTTCCCACTGTGAAGTCACAAGTGAGAATAGTTTGACCTGCAAGAGGACACAGTGGACAGAACACAGAAGTAAGAAAAGTGTGTACTAGGTCAGAAAACACACAGACTCAAACCCATGTGTGTGGTATTAGCCAATGACTCTTTTACTAAGGCTTATCTGAGCACTGCTGCATACCAGACATACCTACAGGCATGCGGTGACTAGCACTGGACCACACAAACGAGTATTTGACAACCAACCAAACTTAGTAGGAAAGCAAGATAAGCAGGCAAAATTATATTACACTAAATAATGACAAGTGCTAAGAAAATACTGTAAACGAAGAAGTACAGGAAAGTGGAGAAAATCAGTGTGATTTCATTATAGAATGAACACACTGAGGAAACCAGGTGCTCCTCCCAGCCTGCCCTTATTTCGCTTCTCAGCAACAACAGCCACATCACGTTTCCATTGTTGCCATTGAGAAGACAGTGATGTATCCTCTTCCTATGCGCTTGTGCTATAACCCTTTCGAGGTCCCCACCATCATAACCCATTCTCATAGTCTTGCTCTGTCTCTCTCTCCTGCTCTCCTCCCATCCCGCCCCCTTCCCCCGCCCCTCCATATTCCTTGGCCCGGATTGATTAAAGTTATTCCTTCTTCCACAGAAACTCTAACACACACAAACCTCACCGAGAATTAACATTATGCAATGCACTAGTTAAAGCATGGAAGCATGTGACACAATTACCTGTAGAATATTCTGGAAAGAGACTTGATAATGTAACACACCAGCACGTGCAAAGAACAGCAGGACAGATGGTGTGCTTAACACAGAATGAACATGAGGAGGTGAGGGCAAGAAGCTAAAAGAGGAGAGAATAGAAGTCTGTCTGGTAATTATGTGCTCCAAATAATATTTATTTGGAAGATAATCACTCCGAAGTTTAAAAGTAGCTGAAGATATGAGAATTTAATGTAAATGAAATGTTATCAAACATTATCTATATTACTGATTTTCAGAAATATTGATATTTAAATAGTGGAAAAGAAGGTCCATAAAAGAGTAACATTGAAATAATTAATGACAATAAAGTAATTGCATCTTGATTTAGTTATTGTGTGTTTAAGCTTTTTAATATTATATTTTCATATATTAGTAATATAATATGTAATATATATCTACTAAAATCTAAATAATATAAATTCTCATTATAATATAATATAATGTAAATCTTTTTCAGATCATAATATAATTGCATCATTTCTCCCTTTCCTTTTCTTCCTCCAAACCTTCCCATGTTGATCCTCTTGCTCTGTAAGTGGGCCACCAACTAACCAGGTTAAGTATTGCTGCCATACCTAAAAAGATTTAAGTAGACTCAAGGTATTAATGAACGTTTTAAAAGGACACACTTTAAAGTCAATCTTATCCTTAAGGACACTTTTTAAAAAATAAGATGAGAAAAGGGATCCACTATTCTTCAAAAACCACATAGTATGATTCACTTAGAATACTACATAGGCAAGCAGGCAAGGTTAAAAGATTCAGAATTAGAAATATGCCTGAGCCTTATGTTCTGTGAATATAGTTTAAATTTTACTTCACTGTCTAAATTCTATGCCAATACTCATCAAAACATTGCTTACCACTGCTAATATATAAAATGAATTCATTAGATTTAGACCTTTCCCATGTGAAATTGTTTCCATCTGGGAAATTTTTCAGGATAATTAGAACAATGGTGTGTCTTCCAAGTAATTACCTATGTTGTGAGTATATTTTAAAATTTTTAGTAACAAAATTTAGAACTTAATTGCTAAATATTTCACTGTGGTTGAAAAGTCCCAATACTAGGCTATCTGGAATTATAGAAACTGTGGCTATTTATTAGGAAAGAGTCAAGCCAGTCTGTAAGAAGAGTAGGAATCAGGCAATTAGAAAGACAGCTCTGTTCAGTAGTGAGACCTAACAAATGAGTAAAAAGTGATTAATTTTAGAACCTAATGGAAGGAGATAGCATCAACACAGAGTGCTTATTCTGTCTTTAGCTTCACCTGACATAGGCTTAGTAACAGAGAACCAAATTAGATAGAATTCAATAGCTGATCCCTGGTGCACACTCATCCATTTTAAATAACCCCCTTCTGCTTTCAGCTTAAAAGAAGTATCTTAGTGCACTACAAATCTAGGAAATTTCTCACTAGAGAATTTCAACCTCTTTAGCACGGACTAACCTAAACTTTCATTACGATTTGATTACAGCATACCCTTCACCAATGCGCATCTTTTTATCTTAGTATGCTGATTGAGGGTTTTTTTTCTGTTTGTTTGTTTTTGGTTTATTTTTTTCATTTTGACACAAATCTAGACCTATCAGGGAAGGTGGGATCTCAATTGTATAATACCTCCATCAGGCTGGCCTGCATGCTTTATTAATTTATGATTAATGATTGATGTAGGTGAATCCAGTCCAGTATGGGGTGTGCCCCCACAGGGGAGGTTGTACTAGGTGCAAGGAAGCAAGCTTAGTAAGCCATAAGGAGCTGGTCATTAAACAGTGTCCCTTTGTGGATTCTGCTTCAGCTGCATTCTCTAGGTTTCTACCTTGGTTTCCACAGTGTTCTGTTTATGGCTATATCCATGCAAAATGTGTGCTTTCCTTCTCAAACTATTTATGTTCATAATCTTATCACAGCACTGGAATGCTGACTACAATAGTATAAAAATTATGAATTAATATTCTCATGTGTTTTATCATTAATAATTCTACTGCCCTTATCTATCTTAATTTCTTATATCTCTTTATAATTCCATATATGATGTCTGTTATTTTATTTTTTCCTAATTTTAATAACAATTCTCTACAAGGAAATCTTCTTCCAACAATATTTTTTGTACAAAACACAATTATATCAATGTACTGGTGTTTAAGAAACATGTTGGTTTGGGGGTTGATAATATTGTTCAGTTGGTAAAGAGCTTGCCACTCAAGCAAGAAGCAATGAAATAAATCTCTAGCACTAATATAAAAGGTTATGTGGCATGCATTTATAATTCTGGAATCTAAAAAAAAGAGGGTCCGTGGAGCTAACCATCTAGCCAGACTAGCCAAATTTAGGTACAACAAGGGGTTCTGTGTCAAAAAGTACAGTAGAGAGTGATGTGGGAGTGTTCTCCTGTATTTTGTATTACTCTTATGGGTTGAATAAAGTGCTGCCTGGCTTATAGATAGGTCAGCCCTTAGGTGGGCGGAGTAGACAGAATGGAAGTTCTGGGAGGAGAAGAAAGAAAGTGAGAGAGTCCAGTCGCCATGAGGCCCCCGTAGCAGAAGGAAGTTCAGTCTGGTAAGTCACCCACCTCGTGGTGACATACAGACTTTTATAATGGGTTAGTTTATGAGGTGAGGGCTAGCCTGGAAAAGGCTAGTGATAATAAGCCAGGCAGAGTTTAAGTGAATACCGTCCTCACGTGGTTATTTTGGGTGCAGGCAACCAGTGGCTGAGCCAGGGCCAGCAGCAGGGGGCTTGGGAGCCAGGCGGCTGGGGAACACAACATGCACCTCTCCCTCACAACAAGAGAGTATTAAAGGAAGACACCTGAGATCTGGTTCTGGCCCTCACACATGTACCTGTGCTTAAACACATGGGCAAATTCAGAAATACACAATGCAGAATTATATACACATGCATTTGCCATATACACACAAAACTAAGCTAAATTTTGTATTTCATTTTAAATAATATATGAAATAATAAGAATGAAGATTCAATGTCTGTATTTGACATTTCTGACTCAGTGATACAAGAGGACATTGAGAAGTACATCAAGTTGAGGTATATAGTCACACTACTGTACAATATAATACTTGAGATTCTTCTGTCCAACTATCATTTGTGTGTTAATTTTCAAAACTAATACATTTTATATTTTGCTAAATTAGCCACATATAGCCGAAGCAAAGTTTGACAGTAGAATGTACTGTGTTTTTGAAATTTCTTCTTGAATTTGTAGTAAAAGTTTAAAGTATGCCATATTACTTTAATCGTTTTTTTAAATAATTTTTTGAACATGCTATTTGTTGAGGTCATCAACCTTTTTGTGTCTGTAAATCAGCAATGTGTTCATTTATTGTCTGAGATAATATTATGAGTTGTCTTCTATGTGTACTCCAGTTGTTTAGAGCTAAAAGCTTGGCGACCAACTTTCTGAAAATTGACAAATGCTGGAACCTTTAGATATGAGTTCATGAAACTACTTAATAGATGTGTTTCCGTGAGGGGGACATTTGGACCCCTCCTCATCTCTCTTGCTTTCTGACTTCTGTTATGTGAACAGCTTTGTTTTACCTCTCACTCTAGCCAACAGACTTGTGCAGGTTGTGCCTCGAAATCTCTGTTTAGAGGCTTTGAACTTATGACCATTAGTCAATCAACTTTGTTGTAAATTTACCTAACACAAATGGTCACATGGGAATTAAATGGAGACAAAGGCCATACTGCAAAAATCACTTTATTAGTATATTAAATAAATTGTGAAATTATTGGTTGAATATCTACTTTACTTATTGTGGCTTTTAAAATATGAATGCATTACTTTGCACTCACTATAACTCTACAACACCTTGTCACACTGCAAATATACCTCTGTGATATATAATCTAAATATAATGTAAATGGTTTTTAGTGTTATTTTCATGTATCTCATAATTATTATAATGTATTTCATAGGGCATTATAAATTATTATAATGCAGCGCAATGGATCTTTACATGGTACTTCTATGATCATTACTGTTGTAACGCTAAAATCATTTTGTTAGTTTGTAGAAGGCACTACTCTGTACAGAGTACCATGTACCATTTTTCTTTCTGCCTAGGGAGAACAAAATACTTTAACAAATGTAAAACTTTTAAAATACAAAGTGTTCCAAAGCTTAAATTTTATTATTTAAAATATAACAAAAATATATTCTCAATATTTTACACATACAATTATTTTACATATATGGTTTACACACATGTCATGCATATGACATCATTATAAAATACAAGCAACTTTAGCAATAAATTTAAATTTAAACTTTTCCTTTTAAACATGATATTGCCTTCTATTTATTTAACACATAGGCAAATATAAAAATGCAAGGAAAGCTATAAAAATATAACTCTAAACCATCTAGAGTGAATAGGTTAAAAAAGTTAATCTATTGAAATTGTTATAGATTTTGAAAATATATTTATCATAATTCTTTACTTTTAAGTCTGATATAATTATGAATATTTTTATTATAAATATCATGTATCTTGAACTTTAACTTTTCAGTATTCATTATTCACTATGAACAATGTTTCAGCTCTTATCATGTTATTCGAGATCTGTATAACTTTAATACTTATCCTTGGAATTCTGAGCCTTTCCTGGTGAACTCTGAATTGTTTTAAGTGACTTTTATTATAAAGTCTCCCAAATTGTCATAAAAACTGGGCTGACTCACTCTCCCTTTGAGACCACGATATAAACGCCATCCATCACAGAGTATCTAATTAAGAAACTAAGTTAAGAGGTGTTTGAACAAGATATTTGAGAATACCAAGGGACCAGACAATTGAATTGGTATTTCAGACATATCAAATTAGTTAATGATTTGGGAATCTTTATTCTGCAAGAGTATGTAAATTAAAAAAGAATAATGAAATTCATTAAAGCTCCCTATCAGGGAGGAAGGAGGACCCTGAGCACCACGGCATGTAATTATAAGTACCTGTTTCATTCAGATATAAGGACAGGAGGCTGGGGAATCAAAAAAGAAGCAATTTGGGTAGATTAATTTCATATTGAACATAGATAATTGCAATTATTTTTCTTTATAATTTTGCGGTATCTTGCTCACAATTGATAAATCCGTATTTAGTAACCAAGCTTGTTTTCCATTTTCACTTTACCATATGAACTTGTAAGATAAGTGTCTTGCCATTCAAAATGACAATAGCTATTGAATTTTCTCTTGAAATTTAACAAAGTATTTTATTTATTTTGTCAGCCAATTTTGATACTGAAAGAAGCAGAAGAATAACACTATAGTGCTTCGTTCAAATGCCTGGAGTGTTGAATATTGAATCTCAAATATCGTGGGGTGGAATGTGCATACGATATCTAAGCAAAGCCCTGTATTACATTTCAAAGCAGTATAACCATACTGCATTTTGTTAAAAAGTAAAATCACACTTTATTTTTACATAAAATAAAAACAATTTCTTCCACATTGAGCTTACTTCTGGTTGTCAAGTAAGAGAATTAATTTCTTTGTATCATTTTAAAACTTAATCTCTGATAAATTATAAAGTATAATTTTATAATTATAAAATAATTATTTTCTCTTCAAAATAACTTTCAAAAACTCAGATGAATAAAAATATGCCATTTTAATAAAAACATTTTCCTCTTAGTTATAAATAAAATTTAAAAACTTTAAAATTACAGAATGTAACCACTGACACAGTAATACTTTATTTAAAGTTAAAATATTAGAGGTATATAGAGTATTACCAAAATCCCAATTTATACTCCCAACCACTCTCTTCAATAATCATCCAAAACAATTAGATTCTGCTGTAGCTGTTTGAACAGAGAGACATGGAGAAAGAACTAGGAGTGATAACTGTAGTGAGAGGAGAGTCATTGGACAGTGAAAGAAACTGTGAAATGCACAAGAGCAAATCCACTACTATAATATGAAATAATTAAGCAGGATCTCCAGAAATATGTCATGACTCAATCATACTTATGATAGCTACAACTAAAGAAAGCTTGATTTGAGAAAAGGTGTTTTTGTATGTTCATTTAATTGGTTTTAAATTTTCATCCTAATACAAAGAGTAAAGAACATATAAATATATCATATACTGCTAATTAAATTATGAAAGTCTAAACTAAATCTGACATTATATGGTTCTTGTGTTTCCATATTTTCTTAAATTAGTTAAATCACCTTAATTATAAATTTATTTAATAAAATAGTCCGTGCAAGAGACTTTATCATATAAAATATGAATTTTTCAGATACAGAAACATAAATTTTAATAATACTAGTCATTAAAACCCTAATATTTTAACAAACTGTACATGGTTTTATAGTTTTTAATATGTGGTAAATCTATAATTCACTTATTTATACTTCTTATCTAAGGATCCATTTATTTTATTTTATGTTTATGAGTTTTTTGACTGAACTAATGCATATGTATGACATAAATGCCCAGTGCCTGAGATGTTCAGAAAAGGGTAATGCATTCCCTAGAATTGGGGTTACAGGTGTTTGTGAGATACCATATGACTGTGGACATTCAAACCTGGTCTTCTGCAAGAAGATCCAGTATTATTAACCATTGAGTCATCTTTCTCTATTTGCATTTCTTCAAGAGCTTATATCATAACTTTTATGAGTGTTCCTTGCCATCACTTCACATAAATGTAGATATTGGGGATAATACTTAGTCATTCTGTCTGAAACATTCCTGGGCCTTCCACAGGTTCCCTGATGTGTGAAGTGTGTTAATACAATGACATTCTCTTAGCGTGGGAGCTTCTGAAAGGAAAGTCCTCAAATTCACCTAAATTCTAACAGCAGTACTTGCATGGGCTGAACCAGTTCAGTAGGATCAGGGCTTTAGACTCATGTTCTTTAGTTCAGAAACAAAAATTTCTCTTGTCTCTCTAAATGTGCAGAAAGCCTTTTATTTGTTGGTCCTGTTTGTGAGCACTCTGATGAGTACATCAGTTGTGTATAAGAGCCAAGGGTGCATGTCATCACTCAGTTGACCTTTCCAGATCCCACGGCTCTCTTGTGTGAAACACAGGCTGGCTAAAATAAATTTATATTGCTCAGGTAAATTTGAGTTTAGTGGTTCTCCGTCATGAGTTGACTCAATAATATACATTTAATGTTCTAATGAAGTTCTTAATCTTCATACCCGAGTATATTAAACTGTAGTTCAGTCATGCATGGAACCTTTCATGTTGCTATCCTTTGACTGTTTTTAACATACACAGCAATGACGTAGACATGGGGTGTCATACCACATCCAAACTGGAGCATGGTTTTGCCTAATTGAGAGATATTAATGCCAGTGTAAATTTTAGCTATAATCAGCATTCTATCTTATTTTTATATACAATATTATAATTTAGCTTAAAGGCCATAAAATGGACAAGCCATTAATTTGAAGGGCGGTGTTTTAGTTGGAGAAGTTCATTTGTATACTTAGCTCTATACCTGTTAACCTAAGTTGGTGTTGTAATTCACATAATAAGGGTATTTCATTTCCCTTCAATCTCAATGATGTGTTTCTAATAGAGTATAAATTAATGGCGCACATATTTTAGTATAGTGAGATAAAATTATTTTCATACATAAAGCACAGTGGAAGTGTATATTTTAACATGCAGTTCCAGGAACTATTGCCATGACTTCTGAAGTACACCATGAAGCAAAAGTATATCATGGTGATGTCATATGTTTCCACTGAATGTGCTTGCATATTTCAATGACTTGTGAGGAATCATTATAAACTCTTAGATCAAAGAAAATACAGTAAAGGACAGGTACTGTCTTTAAAACTGTACTTCCTTTGTGTTTCCATAGATATATAACAAGTAAGCAAACCTGCAGTCTATGAAGAGAAATTCCACATTTAGTAACAATTAGGCACAAACCTTGTCGCCCATGCTGTTCCTCCCATAAGACGGGTTTAGAAACAGGCTTAAGCAGTGGTGTACCCCCTTTCCACAGCCCCCTCTCAAAATTGAAAGCTCTGGATTAACTGCCCAATGAATATTTACCAAAACTAGTGAAACTGAGCTCTGTTTTGAGTGCACTTACACCAACACATTTTCTCAGGCTGTTTCTGTAATGCACCATTATAGTCTCAGCACTCCTGGCACAGGAATGTCTGCACTGCACATGGCCAGTGCTCTCCATCCTAGGACTCACTCTCAGCCTCACAAGGTAGAATTATTACATCGAATGCTTCTCAGCTGATGGATACTGAAGGGCACACTCTCTAGCTTCTACTACCCAGGTGGAAAAAGCATAAGAGATAGCCTTGTTATGATGTGGGAGTCCCTTCTGTGTGCTGTGATTACCATTA
>JAQHUG010000744.1:185287-211931 GCA_028555095.1 Dicrostonyx torquatus | reverse complement strand
CCCCATCTTAAGGAAGCAGGGGGAGGGCGGTGGGGTAGGGGGGGAGCGGGAGGGCTGGGAAGAAGGGGAGTAAATGTAAATTTTTCTTTCAACAATAAAAAAAAGATTTTTAAATTAAATTCTAATTATATTCCTCTTTTTTTGTTTCATCATTCCAGTTCCTTCCATACTGTGACTCTCAAACTGAAAACCTCTTTTTCTTTGATTATTGCTGTATCTATCTATCCATATATAAATAGAAATGCACAGCAGTCTATGAATACTGACTGCTCTGTATGATTTTCTGTTAGTGTGTATATGACTTCTAGACTGATAATATTTTATTGGATAATCAATCAGAAGGAGTATCCTTAGGGATAGGTTAATTCTCCCTCTCTAAACAGTTATTAGCTACCTGTAGTTATTTGTGCCTTTGGGATTTCTCTTCTTCTTTATTAGCATGTAAATTTACATCATCAGTGTTCAGGTCTTGTTTATGCAACAGTTTCTCAAATAGGCAGTTACAGATCAGTCTTCCCGGTTTTCTAACTATTAGAATCCTTCTTTTCCTTTTTCTTGAATGTTCCCCATCTCCTGGGATAATAATTGAGCCATTCAGATATTCAGGAGCTATGCTGCATGTAGATATAATTATTTGGAATGGTATACTTGCACTCTGTTGATTTTTACTTTTTAAAATTTATTCTTCTCTCATATATTACATCCCAAACAGTTTCCCTTCCTTATCCTCTCATTTCCTCCCTTTCCTCCCACCCACCCACTCCCCCTCTTTTTCCCTTCAGAAAAGGGCAACCTTCTCATGACATCAATCAAACATGGAATATCAATATACCATAATAGTACTCACCTCTCCTCATAGTAAGGCAGGACAAGGTGAGTTAATGGAGGAAGAAAAGTTTCACAAGCAGGCAAAAGTGTCAGAGACAGCCCCGACTCCCGTTGTTAGGAGTTACACAAAAAGAACAAGCAACACACCCGAAAGATGTATGCAGAGGACCTAGGTCAGACCCATGTATCTCCCTGGTTTTTGGTTCAGTCTCTGTGAGTCCCTATGAGACCAGGTTAGTAGACTCTGTGGGTTTTCTTGTAGTGTCCTTGACATCTGTGACTCATATAATCCTTCCTTCCCCTCTTTGGTATGATTCCCACGCTACATCTAATGCTTGGTGGTTGATCTCTGTATCTGTTTTCAAAACTTGTTGAAGCCTCTCTGATGACAATTATTTTAGGCTTATATCTACAACTATAGCAAAATTTAATTAGGAATCATTTCAATTTCATTGACTTTTTTGGCTATTCATGTTTGATTCTATTCTAGGTTCTGTGCTACCTAGCCTCTAGTTCCTGGCCCTCCAATCCATGTCAAGAGTTGATTCACTCTCTGTGGCATGGGTCTCAAGATAGACCAATTATTAGTTGGCCACTCCTATAATTTTCTTTGCCACATTTACCAAAATATGGCTTGTAGGCAGGACTGTAGTTTTTTTGTTTATTTGTTTTGGTTTTTGTTTTATCTTTTGGGGCCTGCCACCTACTTCCAAAATAAATACATGAAGACTTATTTCTACTTATGATTTTCTGTCCTTAGTTTGGCTTGTTTCTAGCTAACTTTTTTAACTTAACACATTTTTCTTCTCTTTTTGCCTCTGGGCTCATTAAATTTCTTATCCTATTTGTCTTTCTTCCCTGCTGACACTGTGGCTGGTTGTGGGGCTGGATGTCTGGCCCATGGGGTCCTCTTTACCTCCTTCCCTAGATTCTCTCTATTTGTTCGTCTCTCAAGCCTAGATATTTCTCTTCCTTTTTATTCTCTCTGCCTAGCACCTCTGCCTATTTCTCTCCTGTCTAACCAATGACTGTTCAGCTTTTTATTAAACCAATCAGGTGTTTAGACAGGCAAAGTAACATAGCTTTACACAATTAAACAAATGTAACATAAAAGAATGCAACATAACTTTGCAACATTAAACAAATATTCCACAGCATAAAATAACGTAACATAACTTAAACTAATATTCCACTACACAGGACAAATTGTAGTTCAAAGGTTTTGTGGTTGGTTTGGAGTCCTAATCCCTCTATTCAAAGTCTTGCCTGGTCACAGGAGATGGCCTGTTCAGCCTCCAAATCACCCCTTTCTAGGCGTCACCATCATAGATTCCTGGGAGTTTCCATTGCATTACGTTTTAAACTCTCTCTTGAAATGCTCCCCATTTTCAGCTGTCTCTCCCCCCATCTTGTTCGCCACATGCTCCCATTCCAACCAACATATTTATTCTATTTTCCGTTCGCAGGTAGTCATATGTCCCTGACATGAGCTCTCCTTGTTACATAGCATCTTTGTGTCTGTTGATTGTAGCATGATTATCCTTTATGTTACAGTTTATATCCACTTATAAGTGAATTACCATGTTTGTCCTTCTGGCTCTGGGTCACCTCACTCAGGATGATTTGTCCTAGGTCCATTCATTTGCCTGAAAATCTAAAATGTTATTTTTTTAAACAACTGAGTCATCCTCAGTTGTATAATTGTACATAATTTTAGTTCTCCATTCTTTTGTTGAGAGACATCTAGGTTGTTTCCAGTTTCTGATTATTGTGAATAAAGCTGCTATGAAAATCATTAGGCAAGTGTCATTGTACTATGATGTAGATTCATTGGTAATATGCCTAGGAGGGAAATAATTGTGCCTTGAGGTAGATAAATTCTCAGTTATCCGAGAAAACACCAAACTGATTTCCAAATTGTCTGTACAAGTTTCTCCTCCACCAGGAATGAAAGAATGTTCCATTGCTGCATATTCTCAACAACATGAGATCACTTGTGCTTTTGATCTTAGCCATTCTGACAGGTATAAGATGAAATCACGTAGTGGTATTGATTTGAATTTCCCCAATAACTAAGGCTGTTGAACATTCTTTAAGTGCTTTCTCAGTCATTTGAGATTCCTGTGTTGAGAAATCTCTGTTTAGCTCTTTACTCCATTTTTAAATTGAATTATTTCACTTGTGGATGTCTAGTTTCTTGAGTTCGTTATATATTTTGGACATTAGCCCTCTGTCAGGGAGTTAGTATAAATCTTTTCACATTCTGTCAACTTCCATTTTGACCTACTGTGTCCTTTAAATTACAAAAAAACTTTTAGTACCTTAAAGTCCCATTTATTAATTGTTGATTTTAGTGCCTAATGTTATTGATGCTCTGTTCAGGAAGTTGACTCCAAGGGGACAATGCATTCAAGGCTATTCCCCACTTTCTTTTCTATCAGGCTCAGTGACACTTGTTTTTGTAATAAGTTCTTTGATTTAATGGGACTTGAGTGTTGGTCAGGGTGATAGCCACATATCGGTTTGCATTTTTCTACATGATTGCATCTAGTTAAGTAGCACCATTTGTTGAAGATGCTTTCTTTTTTTCATTTTTTATTAAATTTAAAAGAAAAATTTACATTTACTGCCCTTGTCCCAGGCCCCCCCCGCTCCCACCCAAACCCACCACCCTCCCGCTGCATTCTTAAGATAGGACAGGATACCCTGGCCTGTGGAAAGCCCAAGACCCTCCCCTCTCCATCTCAGTCTAAGAAGGTGTGCATCCATATAGAATAGGTTCCTGAAAAGCCAATACATACAGAAGAGATAGATAGGTCCCTGTGCCATTATCTTTGGCTTCTCAGTGAGTCCCCATTGGCAGTCACATTCAGAGAGTCTGGTTTGGTCATATGCTCATTCAGTCCTGGTCCAGCTGGATTTGATGAGCTCCCAATAGATCAAGCACACTGTCTCAGTTGGTAGGCCAGTCCCTCACGGTCCTGACTTCCTTGCTCCTCTTCTCCCTCCTTCTGCTCTTCCACTGGACCTTGGTAGCTCAGTCCCTTGCTCTGATGTGAATGTGGTTCTCTGGCTCTATCTCCATCCATCATGCGAAATTTCTATGGTGACGATCAAGACATTTAACAATGTAACCATGGGACAAGGTCAGTTCAGGCACCCCCTCCTCTGCTGCCCAACTACCTAGCTGGGGACATCCCTGGGAACACCTAGCATCCCCTCTAGAGACAAGTCTCTTGCCAATCCCAAAATGACTCCCTTAATGTAGATATCTTAATCCCTTCTCCAATATCTACCTCTATCTCCACCCTCCACCACCCCCAGTTCTTCGTTCTCCCTTCTAAACCCTCCCTTTCAACTACCCACATCCCCACACCCATGCTTCCAACTTTTGCCTGGATTCTTGTTTGCTCCCGACTTCCAAGAGGATCTACATATATGTTTTTCTTTGGGTTCACCATACTATATGGTTTCTCTAGGCTTGTGAGCTATAAGCTTAATGTCCTTTGTTAATGGCTAGGGTCCACTAATGAGTGAGTACATACCATAATCATCTTTTTGGGTTTGGGATATCTCACTAAGGATAGAGTTTTCTATTTCCATCCATTTGCATGCAAAATTCAAGATATCATTGATTTTTACCCCTGAGTAGTATTCTAATGAGTATATATTCCACACTTTCTGCATCCATTCTTCCATTGAAGGGCACCTAGGTTGTTTCCAGGTTCATTATTACAAATAATGCTGCTATGAACACAGTAGCACAAATACTTTTGTAGTACGGCTGGTCATCTCTTGGGTATATTCCCAAGAGTGGTATTGCTGGATCTTGAGGTAGATTGATTCTCAGTTTCTTGAGAAACCGCCACACTGATTTTCAAAGCGGTTGCACAAGTTTGCATTCCCACCAGCAATGGAGGAATGTTCCACTTACTCCACAACCTCTCCAGCATAGGTTATCATTGGTGTTTTTGATTTTAGCCATTCTGACAGGAGTAAGATGGTATCTCAAAGTCGTTTTGATTTGCATTTCCCTGATCGCTAAGGAAGTTGAACATGATCTTAAGTATCTTTTGGCCATTCGAATTTCTTCTGTTGAGAATTCTCTGTTCAGACCATTACCCCATTTTTTAATTGGGTAATTTAGAATTTTTTCTTCCAGTTTCTTGAGTTCTTTGTATATTTTGGAGATCAGGCCTTTGTCTGATGTGGGGTTAGTGATGATCTTCTCCCATTGAGTAGGATGCCTTTTTGTCTTAATGACTGTGTCCCTTGCTTTACAGAAGGTTCTCAGTTTCAGGAGGTCCCATTTATTTATTGTTGCTCTTATTGTCTGTGCCACTTGGGTTTTGCATAGGAATTGATCACCTGTGCCCATATATTGCAGGCTACTTCCCACTTTCTCTTCTAACAGGTTCAGTGTGGTCGGATTTATATTGTGGTCTTTAATCCATTTGGAATGGTTTGTGCATGGTGATAGATAAGAGTCTATTTTCATTCTCCTACAGGTTGACATCCAATTATGCCAGCACCATTTGTTAAAGATACTTTCCTTCTTCCATTGCATACTTTTAGCTTCTTTGTCAAATATTAGTTGTTCATAGGTTTGTGGATTAATATCCAGGTCTTCGATTTGATTCCATTGGTCAGTGTCTCTGTTTTTATGCTAATACCAAGCTCTTTTTATTACTGTGGCTCTGTAATAGAGTTTGAAGTCAGGGATGGTAATGCCTCCGGAAGTTCCTTTGTTGTATAGGATTGTTTTGGCTATTCTGGGCTTTTTGTTTTTCCATATAATCTTAGTTTTTGTTCTCTCAATGTCCATAAAAAATTTTGTAGGGATTTTGATGGGGATTGAATTGAATCTATAGATTACCTTTGGTAGTATTGCCATTTTTACTATATTGATCCTACCAATCCAGGTGTCTAAAACTTCTGTTTTCACAAACCCAAAGAATTCTTGTGAGTTCCAAAGATCAGAATTAAAGGATCCACCTTAAACAGGTCAGAAACACACCCCCTCAATTCCCTGGTCCTAAAAAGGTTTTTCCCCTTAATTAACTCTGTTCTTTGTTTTGCCAACACTGTAAACAGGTATAAGAGACACCAGACATTTCCACACACAAACACCGGACATGAGCAGAGACCAGCAATGCCAGGATACCTGCACCCAGCCTTCTCAGGTCCCCCTCAACAAGATGATGCCCACTAATGAGCCGGAAGCAGTCTTGAGAATCCCCCACCCCAATTCCTTTGACCTGTGGTGCCTAACTGCCTGCTTTTTTATTATAAACAAGAGGTGGGAATGTAATGATTATCTGGCACTTTAAGAGAAAAGCCACGCCCACTCTCTACCCCATCTGCTGAAGCAGGCTGATCTTCAGCTTCAGGCCTGAGAGCTCTCTCTTTTTCATCTTCCTTTCAGAGAGGCAGCTTCTGCCTCTCCCTCCACTTCTCCCCTCCCCCCACTTCTGTCTTTTTCTTCTCTATCTCCTCTCTCTCTCTCTCTCTCTCTCTCTCTCTCTCTCTCTCTTTCTCCTCTTCTTCTCCCCTTACCCCTTTCCCCTTCATAACCCTAATAAATGTTCAACTTTACTCTACATGGCGTGCCTGTCCATGTCTCTGGCTCCTGCCTGCCCACCATATGTCTCCCTGCCTGGGACCAGCTACCACTTGGGGACTGGCAGCCATCTCTGCCTGGGACTGGCTGCTCTTAGGGTCTGCTGCCTGCCACCACATGGCCTGCTACCCCTGCTTGGGGACCTACAGCATTTCTGCTGCCTACTGCTGCCGGGGATCCTGCAGCATTTTTAATTTTATCACAACAGTAGTGTCTGCACTACCTGGATCCACGGTTGGCCAAGGACCTAGGGATTAAAAAACACACAGAAACACAGGTCACTCATATATGGTACTGGAGTTTTTGGGTAATGAACTTAATTTTTTACACAAACTTTTGTCAACACAAATGGATAAATTTCATTAAAGCAGTTTAGGTACATTTGTATATTTACTCACACACTGTAGATATTTTTAAGTATACAGTGACTATTAAATGTTATCAATAATTCTTTATGATTTTTTTAAAGAAAAAAATCCACAACCTATCAAAATGCATATTTGTGGAGTCCAGTTTCAATTGAAACATTGACATTACAAATCTACTTCCTAAGGTTTAGAGATCACTGTGAAATAAACAGAGGAAAGGTCATCAGAGTCAAGGGTTAAGGAGTTTGCTGTAAGATAATTCCTCCTAAGAAGACATGAAACTGCACTTGTAAAGTCTCCCCAACCTCACTGGCTAACATCCACTGAACAAGGACACAGGAATAAGTATGCCAAAGTAGATTCAGGAAAGTGCAAGAGGTTTCAAACCTACACAAAGAACTAAACTCAGCTAATGAAATCTGAGAATGAGAGAAGACAAATTCTCAAAGTGAGGGGAAAGTATAACAATTGGCTATATAATACTAAATAGTCAAACCTAAAAACACATATACAAGCAACATTACACAGAGTACGAAGGCTGCACACACACATACACACACACACACACTAATATATACAGATACATTTTATATATACATATATATAAATTTCATATATATATGAAATATATTTGTGTGTGCATATATGTAAAAAATGTAAAAAGAGGCCATGAACTTGAAAATGAACAAGGATGGGGATAGAGGTGGGATTGTTGAGAGAAATAATGTAATAACATTGTAATGTAATCTCCAAAAAATGAAAGGAAAACTATTACAAACCGTTCACTATGTTCTGAATTCAGATATTTTGTTTTAATTTAATCTTTTGTTAATAATTGGGGAAGCAGAACTGTAATGCTGACAATTGTTTTGATTTTCTTCTACTTCTATAGTAGATGTTTTCCATTAATTACAACTAAGACATACAGACTAATTATTTGCAATTTTGCTTTTCATGGAAGGCTGCTAATCAAATGTGTATATTAGTCTATTTTTAAATCTATATGCATATGTTCATCATCATGTTTTAACATGCACTATTTGTATATATGTACCCATAGAGTCAGAAGGCATCAGATACCTTGAAACTGTAGTTACAGGAAGATTTAAGACACCAAATATGAATATTATGATCCATTCTGTGGCTCTCTGCATGAGCATAAAGCACTCTTTTTTTATTGATTTTTATTGAGCTCTACATTTTTCTCTGCTTCCTTCTCTGCCTCTCCCCTTTCCTTCAACCCTCTCCCAAGGTCCCCGTGCTCCCAATTTACTCAATTTACTACTACCTATGTAGATTAGATCTAGGTATTCTTAACTGTCCAGACGTATCTCCAGCATTCTTATTAGATGCCAATATTTTCTCTTCTTTTATACAAATTTCTTTAAAAAAACAATCACAAAAACATCAAGGAACTCTATTAGTTTATAGATTCCTATGTATTTACACACAGCTACCAAAATCATATTTTGGAAGTAGTAGAGCCCAGTGAGTAAATATTTCAATGAAACTCTGTTAAGACATTTTCTGGTTCTAGATATTCACAGTAATGATACACACTTCACAGCTGAATCTTCCCAGCTGCTTTTGTCTCCATTCCTGCTGGCTCTGCTGTCATAGTATTCCTTATAATAAGAAGTATGGTAAGACCCTGCTAAACAAATTTTTAAAAAGGCAAGCAAACAGACAAATGAAACAGAGAACATTGCCAACACAATGCACCAAAGGTCCTTATTGAAGCTGTTTCTCTTCAGCATTAATTCTTGCCTGAGTCTATAGAAAACTCCTTAGCAGAGGTAATTTTCAAATTGAAAACACATCCATCTCTGAGTAACAATCTAAAGTTTGAAATAAGAGTTAATAAAACACTAGTCAAACTAATGGGATACAGTTCTATGCTGTTTGTTTGTGAGGCGATGGGTTACACATTGAACCTATTCAAAGAAATGGGAAACAAATTCATAGAGCCCTATAATAAGCAATTGAGGTTGAGCCTGGTTGCTTGGAGCCCATTCAACTTTGCAGGCCTTTCTGAGAATCTGCTTTAGAAGCATAGGAGGAAAGGTGACAAAAAAAAAAAAAAAAAAAAACAACAGGGGAGCAAATGAAAGAATTTAAAGGTGATAACTAGAATTTTAATTGCTGTTCATTGTAAGCCTAATAATGTATTAAATAGAGTTCCTGTAACTGTGGCCATTTCAATGAGTTTGGTCTCTGAGAGAAATAGAATTTTTCTGTCCATCCTGTAGCAAGGGAAAATGAATAAAGTGAATGAATGTGTAACCAATACTTTGGCTTCGGGCACCACAAGCTTTGTTTTACAATTGGTAAATATTGAAGATTAATCTGTGATGCAATGCCTATGTTGCTTGGACAGTTGATAACACTGGATCAGAAGAGCATAAGGAATTCAATCAGTCCTTGACTGAGACAGAAGTGGAATTGTTGCTGGCTTTGATAGTAGAAATAGTTTTCATATAGGTAAAAGTATTTTTTTAACTAACTTGACCAAGGTTCAATGAGGACTACAAAAGTAAGTAAAACTGAAAGAAAATAAACTATGCATCCAAAACTATAAACTATCTGACCAGCCATAATCTAAAAGCTATAAATTTTAAAAATATTCTCAAGAAATTCTTAATAATTTATGTTACAATTTTTGTTTTGTTTGTTGTTTGTTTGTTTCAAGACAAGATTTCTCTATGTAGCACCTCTTGTTCTGAAACTAGCTATATAGACCAGGCAAGACTCTTGTCTCAGAGAACTGCCTGCCTCTGTATTAAAAGTGCTAGGATTAAAGACCTCTGCTACCACTGCCCAGCTAATACTGAAAATTTATTAAAGGAAAACAACCTAAAGACAACAACCTCTTATTTAAATTTCACAGTTGCAATGTATTTTTTTTTTTTTTACACAATTCAGGCGATCCCAAGGCACTGTTAACAAATGGTGTAACTCTGTGGATTTGATGGGATGGAAGGAAGACATATGGGAAGATTAACATATTTTATGGTCTTTAGATTCCACAAATATTACAGAGCCCCTGTGTGGTTGTAGTTCCAGCCTTATTTAAAGGCCCCGAAAAAGAATTTTAAGAGAAATATTTTAGGTAACAATCTTAGTAGGGGAGCCAGTAGTTCTCAGGCTTAACTGTCAACCTGTCAACTTGCTAGATCTATCAATGTTGTCAAACAGCAGTATGAGTTTTCAGCCAAGAAGATATAATTTTAAAAGGAAAATAAAATTTTCATATAAAGTATACACTTATAAGAATTTTTTATTTGTTCGTATATACAATAGTAAGATGTAGTTTGGTGATTGTGAAGACTGTAATCCCAACAGAGAAATTGTTTGTGAGGGCCTCAATAATACATGAAATCATATATTCTAAAGTGATGTGTTGACTAGAAACTGAAAGAAAGTGATTGTTTCTAAGTATAAGCATATTAATAGAATATGCCCTCAGTGGTGACTTATAAGGAAAACTGGAAACCATGAATTCCTTCATGTATTGTGAAGACTTAAAACTGGCAGAATGGATGCATCACATATATTTTCTTGGGAAAATGAAGTCATACAAAAATATTCTGTTGACAGAGGTTTCTGTACTGCTTAGTCCTGCAGCTGTTTGTCACAAAGAATGTTAATTATAAACTGATTGTCCTATTAGCTCAGGCTTCTTATAACTCTTATAACTTATATTAGCTCATAATTCTTGTCTTTGTTAGCCATGTGGCTTGGTACCTTTCATCAGCGAAGCATTCTCATCGTGCTTCCTCTGTGTCTGGGTAACAACTGCAGATTAAGTTTTTTCCTCTTCCCAGAATCCCCTTGTTCTTGTCACCCCGCCTCTGCTTCATGACTGGTTATTCTGTCTATACTTCTTGGCTGGATACTGGCCAATCAGTGTTTTATTAAAATACAAATGACAAATCTTTACAAAGTACAAGATCATTGTCCCAGAGTACTTCCCTCTTTTATTTTTTTTAAAACAAGAACTCTGAATCTAACCCCTTTTTTTAGCTTTTTTCCTGACCACTTTCCATAACAATTTGTAAATGACACCCTAAACAAAGAAAGAGTATCCAATTTAGGGAATTTGGGCATAGTTTTCACAACTACTTCTTGTTGATTGGGGGTGCTGATAATCTTATGGGGACATAAAGAAAATTTGAAATTATGGTCAAGTCCTGAATGAAATATCTGTGAGGCTTGATCATCTCAGGCAGCAGTCTTGAATCTCTTCTGAATGTAGAACTCAGAAATCTGGGTCAATCGCTCATATTGGAGATTTTTAAGGGGGTCTTTCCTGAACAAATTTAATTTTTCTTAGCCCAGAATGAATCCACATCCTCTCATTTCCTGTGGAAACAAAACGAAAACCTCTTCTCCAAAGTAACATATATTTTGACTTAAATTTTGAAGTCAAAGCATTTTCAAAATATATATGTTATAATAATCTAGCAGCATTTGAAATTAAATGTATTTTAGCAGCTGTTGTTCCTTCTTCAGCCATAAATCCACTCAAAGACAAAACAATAACCTCCAGTATCCAGACTCTCTGTGTGTTTTTCATCTTTATGTGGCTTTATTTTAAGCTCTATTTCTTTTATTTTTAATTATTGATTTTTTGAGATTAGGTTTCTCTGTGTGTCTTTGTATGTCCTGGAACTCACTCTGTAGACCAGGTTGTCCTTGAACTCACAGAGATCTTCCTGCCTTTGCCTCCCAAGTATTGGGATTAAATCTGTGTGTCAACATACCCAACTACTCTTTTTTCTTTTCTCTCCCAAGCCTACATATATTTTTAAACACACTCTTAGTCATTTAGAGGTTTTCTTTATATGAATCTATTTATACTGTATATCTCTCTTTTTCTGACCCCATGAGTCTTTAATTTGCTAAGTGATATGGATAGGATTAATGCCATGGTTTTGATGGCTGGATCTACCACATTCCTTAGCTTTCTGTGAGTCTAAACTCATGGCAGCAGTACTGGCTGGAACCATGATATTGTCAGAACTCTATGCAGTTTCAAGGTCCCTGCCACTACCAAAAAGCATGCTAACGGCTACTCATAAACATCATTTAAGTGTTTGTTGTTGGGGTCTCTTAAATAAGCTGCGAAGTGTTTGAAGCTAAAGTGGAGTCAGGAAGCCTCTCTTAAATTAGATCTGCTTATCTCTACCAAACAGAGCCCACATGAGAAAATGCTGCTACCAAGAATTTTTGCTTAACTCTGCACTTTTGTGTCTAAAATTACTTCTCAAGGTCTCTCAGGTTTTATGTGGATATAGTTGTCCCCGCTGGCACCATTTGTTGACTAAGGTTTCTTTTCTGCCCAGTCCTGCAGCCGTTCAGTCCCAAAGAAACACTCAGAGGTCTACATTAATTATAGACTGGTTGGTCTATAATAAGAAGCTTAGGCTTCTTATTAACTAATTCTTACATCTTAAATTAGCCCATTTTTCTTATCTATGTTAGTCACATGGCTTGGTGCCTTTATCAGTGAGGTGTTCTCATCTTGTTTCCTCTGCATCTGGGTGTGACTACAGACTGATCTTTTTCCTCTTTTCAGAAATCTTCTGTTCTTGTCACCCCGCCTCTACTTGTTGCTTTGTTCTCCCGCCTATATTTCCTGCCTGGCTACTGGCCAATCAGTGTTTTGTTAAAATACAAGTGAAAAATCTTTACAAAATACAAGATCATTGTTCCACAGCAAAGTTCATTAAATATTACTGAGAAACAGATGAAAGAAGGAAACAACAGTGTCTCAGAAAAACATTTCACTAATGTGTTAAATAAGGAAAGAACTTGAAGTAATTGATTTTCAAAGAAATGATAATGAAGAAGTATTTTCTGATTTTTTTTTGCCTCAGACCTAAAGTCTGGTACATTGTACTAATAAATAGCAAAGGTTTTTAAAAGTGAGTGCCTATTTTTCAGGTACTCTGAAAGGGAACATCAACCTATTCGATATTCCATGGCTGTGAATCTTTACCTATCAACCACAATAAAACAAACAAGTACAGCAAAATAGAAAATGGTCTTTAGACATTTAAACCCCAGTCAAACTCATTAAAATAGACATGGTTTTTAATATAATTTCTTGAAGACTATCCATTTGCATAAGAAAAAGACAAAGAATAAGAACTGTGGATTCAGTTCTGACATGAAAATAATTTGAAAGCTGTTACCTACATCCTTTTTAGAGGAAAAAGCTCAACAATCTAATATACAATGATTTTTCATATACTTGTCAGGAACTTAGAGTAAAGAGGTAAAATGCCACTGCAAAATTAGAAGAAAACTATAAATATGAAGAAACATAGCCAAAATCATCTCACAGCTTAGAGCAGGACTTGTTATACATATAAACTACTAAGAGCAATTTTAAAAGTTTTTTTAAAGAATTATTTTACAGATTTGCTAGAGGCTGTGATAAATTAGTTTGGGAATGAGAAACTCCTGTGGGACCACTCTAAACTGGAGTCCTAAAAGCTCAAGTATTTTTTCCACATAAAGACTCACAGTATCCCCATGATGAACATTATAGAAATCCCACTGTTTCTCTTTGGAGAGCATCCTCGAGCAATCTAGCATATTCCCATAGTGAACATTCTAGATAAATGCCTCAGGCTTTTCTCCAAGGGAAAGTATCCATTTTGAAAATGCCCAGGGAATTTCTCATATCATAGACTTAATATCTATTGAGAAACACTATACTAAATCCCATCTGACTTACTGGAGGTCAGTTGAAAACTTCAGTGAACTCTGGCTTTTTAATTTTACCTAGAAATGAATCTTACTATGTCTTCAGATGGTCAAGCACAAGAACAAAAATAATACATAGATTTGGAAATATTTAATCGGAGCTTTATAAACTAAATTCACTGATAAATGATAATGAGAAAAACAGGTTATACTAGAATTCAAATAGGTGTGAACACACATATATTTGTGGAAGAACCAAAGAAATGAAGAAGTCCAAGAAATATTAAAAGTAACAATGGCCAAGATTTTCTGAAATCAATTTCAGACATCCAATCTAGACTGGTAGACTAGAATACCAACGAGAATATATAGTAAAATTTATCTAAGTATTTTCATGTTAATAAAGCAGAAAACACACTAGACTGTCCTCAAAGGAGCACAAGTGATGGTAAGGAGTAAATGAGAGGACAGATATAGATACCATGCTTATTTAGGATAAAGATTATTAATGATTTCAGGGAGAATTACATAATAACACAAATATTGATTCTATAAGAGAATATAGTATTCCTCATCATGGATAATACCAACAACAAAGGATCAAATCAAAGAAAGCAAAGCTGACAGTGTAGAAAAAAATAGATATGGCTCATATTACAGTGAAGACGTCGGAATCTCTTGATACATCAAGCAGGCAAAAAAATCAACATTAAAATCAGAGTATAGAAATCACATTACTGAGTAAAAAAAGTGGTTACAATGCTTTATTAGTGATGATAAAGACAAATAGATAAGAGACACAGATTACTCATATGAGGATCAAAAGAAAATGTACCATTCCCAAGATGAATCTCTCTCAGGCAAATATTTGAAAGACCTTTGAAACTTTTTCTAATCTTAGGTACCTGCATATCTCTGGATGAAATCAGTTTTTAATAAAAAGCACTAAATCAGTTTAGTAGTAATCATTTGCCACTAATATTCTTGATGTCTTTCATATTTTAGTGTCTTAAACAAGAATCCTGACAGGTTGGGCTGGCCAATAGCAGCTATAACAAATGTGCCTCACACGTGTGCAGTGGGGATGCATAGGCACATACGGGGACACTATATTTGCTGTTCAAATTTCCCAAAAATGTACAGCAGCTCAAAAGTAAAGTATTTTAGTTTTTTTAAACTATGAATTCTTAAGTCAAAACAAAACTAGAAATTTCTTTTATTTATGTGAATAAGACACCTACAACATCTTTGCTGTAAATGGCACCAAATATGTTACATTTTTTAAAGATCAAAAATCTAAAGATAATAAGAAATATTAGTGATATGGACATGTATGAGAAATATGATCAAGGAAATAAGAGTGGATTTTGTTCCCTAAGAAAATCAGAAGCAACACTCAAAAAGTCTCACTAATTGTATGACTGTCCGCTGAACAAAAAGGATACCTATAAGCATTCCAAACTCAGTAAACCAAGTTATAATATTCATGAGACTCTGTGTGCAAGCCCTAGAAGAGCAGACTCACCAATATGTAATACCACAGTGACAATGAAAACCATCTCTGAAGAAGGAAAAACAAGATCCCAGAAAATATTCCCTACTGATTGTATTTATTATTTATATTAAGAGCTCCTTATTTAGTCAAGTAGATTATAGAAATTGATTTTAAGTAGAAGTATTTCATGTAATAAACTTATTTTATTGAATTATAGGTATACATGGTACCGATTCAAAAGAAAAGCAAGCATTCAGGATTTAAAGGGTTGCTTTCAGCAATTACATATGCCAAGTGTTGTGCAGGCTAATTTTGCAAAGGAAGAGGTAAAGAAAAATGATTTTACCATCATCTCATCTAAGATCAATGGAGCTAATATACATATGTTCATAAACAATATAAGAACAAATGTGATAAAAATAAAATCATTACAAATAATATGGTAAAATGGAAAGTAGCTTATTGGAGATTAAAATAAATCTGTGAATGAAAAGGAAAATATTTCAGATGTCTTCTGTGGTAAATGATAATAATTGATCTAGCCTTTGTTTAACAATTATAAATGAATAATACGAAGCTTAAGGTTTTATTTTCCACCTCCAATATTTTTTATATTGGTGTATTTTTACACCAAAATTTTTTTTTTCTTCTTTTATTGTTAAAAGAAAAATTTACATTTACTCCCCTTGTCCCAGGCCCTCCCGCACCCCAATACCCCACCCACCGCCCCCTTGCTTCCTTAAGATGGGGCAGGATACCCTGTCCTGTGGGAAGCCCAAGGCCCTCCCAGCTCCATCCCGGTCCAAGAAGTTGTGCATCCATATAGAATAAGTTCCCAAAAAGCCAATACATGCAGAAGAGATAGGTCCCTGTGCCATTATCATTGACTTCTCGGTCAGTCCCGATTGGCAACCACATTCAGAGAGTGCAATTTGGTCATATGCTCATTCAGTCCTGGTCCAGCTGGATTTGATGAGCTCCCAATAGATCAAGCACACCATCTCAGTTGGTGGCCCAGTCCCTCAGGGTCCTGACCTTCCTGCTCATCTATACCAATAATATTGTTTCAACTTTGTTATATATTATAATAAAGGGCCCTTATATCAGGAAATATATATATACTACTCCTTTGTGTATATATAAACACACACAAAATATCCAGCAAACCAGAGTATAAAAAATCACATTATGTACAAAAATAATGGTTATAAGGATACACACACACACACACAAATACATAGAGATGGCTTTGATTCATTGTAGAGCACCTATCATATTTGCAGAATGATTCACCCCAATGTAACATGTTGACAAACTTTAAAATAAAACAAACTATCTTTTTTGTTATACATACCAATCCAAGTTCTAATTCCCTACCCTTCTCCCATTCCCTCCACACACATACCCCAACTCCACCCTCATCTACTTCTCAGAGTGGGTAAAGCACATTGCTTTGGGGAAGGTCCAAGGTCCTCCTTACTATACCTAGGCTGAACAAAATATTCATCCAAAGAGAATAGGTCCCCCAAAAGCCAGTAAAGCAGTAGGGATAAATCTTATTGCCAATGCCAGTGGCCCCTCAGTCTTCCCCAGGCATGCAACTGTCAACCACATGCAGAAGGGCTAGTTTGGTCCTATTCAGGTTGCTTACCAGTCCAGCTGGTGTTGGTAAGCTCCTCTTAACTCAGGTAGACTATTTCAGTGGGTGTATTCATAATGGTTTGACTTCTTTTCTAATATTCTCATTCCTCCCACTCTTCAGATGGACTTTGGGAGCTCAGTCTAGTGCTCAGATGCAGGTCTTTGCCTCTGCTTCCTTCAGTTGCTGGATGAAGGTTCTATGGTAATATTTAAGATATTCATCAGCCTGACTATAGAGCAAGGCCAGTTCATGCACCCTCTCCTCTATTGCTCAGGGTTTTAGCTGGAGTGTCATCTTTATGGATTCCTGGTAATTTCTCTAGAGCAAGGTATCTTGCTAACCCCATAATGGCTTCCTCAATAAAGATATCTCTTTCCTTACTCTCATCTCTGTCCTTCCTCCATCTCAACTATCCCATTCCCTCAAACTCTCCTTGCCCTTCCCCTTCTCCTCTCCTCTTCTCATGTACCATCCCTTCTCCCGGCATACCCTTGCTCCCAATTTTGTTAAGCAGCCTTGTCTATTTTGACTTTCCAGGTGGATCTATATATGCTTTTCTCAGAGTTCATGTTATTACTTAAATTCTTTTGGGTCATGAACTATAGATTCAATATCCTTTATTTATAGCTAATATTAACTTATGAGTGAGTACATACCATATTCATCTTTTTTGGGTCTGGGTTACCACGCTCTGCATAGTGTTTTCTAGTTCCATCCTTTTGCATGCAAAATTCAAGATGTCATTGCTTTTTACCACTGGGTAGTACTTCAATATGTAAATGTGCCAATTTCATTATCTATTCTTCATTTGAGGACATCTAGGTTATTTACAGTTTGTGGCTATTACAAATAATGCTGCTGTGAACATAGTTGAACAAATGTCCTTGTAGTATGATTGAACATCTTTTCGGATAATGTCCAAGAGTGTGATATGCTGATCCTAATGGAGGTTAATTCCCAATTTTTGGAGAAACTGACATAATGATATCCAAAGTGATTGTACAAGTTTGCATTCCCATCAGCAAAGGATGAGTGTTCTCCTTACTGCACATCCTCTCCACCATAAACTATCATTGGTGTTTTGATCTTAGCCATTCTAACAGGTGTAAGATGTTATCTCAGTGCTGTTTTGATTTGCATTTCCCTGATGGCTAAGGATGTTGAACATTTTCTTAACTGTCTTTTGGCCATTTGAGATTCATCTGTTGAGAATTCTCTTTTTAATTCTCTATCCCATTTTTAAATTGGGTTCTTAAGAATTTTGATGTCTAATTTATTAATTTTTTTATATATTTTGGAGATCATTCTTTTGTCTTATGTGGGGTTGGTGAAGATTTTTCCTATTCAATAGCCTGCCATTTTCTCTTATTGACTGTTTCCTTTGCTTTATAGAAGCTACTCAGTTTCAGGAGGTCCTACTTAATTATTGTAGCTGTCAGTGTCTATGCTCCTGGGGTTTTATTTAGGAAATGGTCTCCTATGCTCAAGCATTGACATCTACTTCCCAGTATCTCTTCTTTCATGTTCAGTGTGGTTGGATTGATATTGAGGTCTTTATTCCATTTGGGCTTGAGTGCATGGGGATAGATACAGATCTTTTTCATTTTTCTACATGTTGACATCCAGTTATGCCAGTACCATTTGTTTAAAATACTTTCTTTTTTCCATTGTATAATTTTAGCTTCTTTGTCAAAAATCAGGTGTTCTAGGTATTTAGATTAATATCCATGTCTTCGATTTGATTCCATTGGTAAACCTCTCCAATACCATGCTGTTTTCATTATTGTAGCTCTGTAATAGAGCTTTATGTCAGGGATGGTGATGCCTCCAGAAGTTACTTTATTGTAAAGGATTGTTTTGGTGGCTATCCTGGATTGATTTTTTTCCCACGTGACATTGATTCAAGGTCTGTGAAGAATTGTTATGGAATTTTGATGAGAATTGCATTGATATATATATATATATATATATATATATATATATATATATATATAGAGAGAGAGAGAGAGAGAGAGAGAGAGAGGGAGAGAGAGATAGATATATATATAAAGAGAGTTTTTGGTAGGATTGTCATTTTTATTATGTTGATCCTACCTATCCAAGAGCATGGGGATCTTTACATTTTCTAGTATCTTCAATTTCTTTCTTCAAAGACTTAAAGTTCTTGTCAAATAAGTCTTTCAGTTCTTTGGTTAGTGCTAACCCAAGATAATTTATGTTATTGGTAGTTTAACTGACTTCTTTCTCAGTTTATCATTTGTATACAGGAGGACTACTGATTTTTTTTAGTTGATCTTGTAACCTGCCACATTACTGAAGATATTTATCAGCTCTAGGAGTTCCTGGTAGAGCTTTGGGGGTCACTTATATATATGATACTGTCATATCTTCTGCAAATAACAAAAGATTAACTTCTTCCTTTCCAATTTGAATCCTGTTGATCTCTATTTGTTGTGTTATTACTATAGCCAGAACTTCGAGAACTATGTTAAAGAGATATGGATATAGTAGACAGCCTTGTCTTGTTCCTGATTTTAGTGGAATAGCTTTGAGTTTCCCTCCATTTAATTTGATGTTTGCTTGCTGGATATTGTTTTTATTATCTTTAGATATGTTCTTTGTATCCCTAGTCTCTCAAAGACTTTTATATGAAGGGTTGTTGGATTTTGTTAAATGCTTTATCAACATCTAAGGAGACAATCATATGTTTTTTCTTTCATTTTATTTATATTATAGGTTTTCATATGTTTAACCATTCCTGCATCTCTGGTATGAAGCAGACTTGATCATAGTGGATGATATTTTTTATGTGTTCTTTGATTCGATTCGCCAGTATTTTATTAAGTATTTTTGCTTCTGTGTTCATGTGTGAATTTTGTTGACTGAGTTTTCTGTCCTGCCTGGTTTGCACAGTCATTAAGTCCCAAAGAAATCACACAGAGGTCTACTTTAGTTATAAATTGATTGGTCCATTAGCTCAGGCTTTTTATTAACTCTTATAATGTATATTAGCCCATTATTCTTGTCTATGCTAGCCACACGGCTCAGTACCTTCTTCAGCGAGGCAATCACATCTTGCTTTTTCTGTGTCCAGGTCATGACTGTAGAGGAATGGGCTTCCTCCTTCCCAGAATTCTCCTGATCTCAATGACCCACCTCTACTTCCTGTCTTGTTGATCCCCCCATACTTCCTGCCTGGCTACTGGCCAGTCAGTATTTACTTAAAATATAATTGACGAAATACAGATCATTCTCCCACACCAACCACTTCCCCCTCTTTTTTTTTAAACGAAGAAAAATATCCATAGTCCATTTTTTGGGAATATGGGTGTAATTTTCTAGGCTACTTCCTGCTGGTTGGGGGCACTGATAATCTTATGGGGATGTAAAGAAAATTTAGAATTATGATCAAGTCCTGACTGAACTATCCTGCGAGGCTTGATCATCTCAGACAGCATCTTGAAACAGTTCTGGATATAGAACTCTGACATCTGGGCCATCTGTTCCTACCGGAAATTTCTCAGGTGGTGTTCCTTTAACAAACCTGATTTTTCTTAACTCAGAATGAACCCACAGTTTCTCATTTCCTGTGGAATCAAAAGAAAATCCCCTTCTCTAAAGTAACATAACTTTTGACTTCAATTTTGAATTCAAAGTATTTTCAAAGTACCTATCTTGGATTAATTCAGCAGCAGCATTTATAAATAAATATTTTTTGGCAGCTGTTGCTCCTTTCTCAGCATTCAAACAATTCAAAGAGAACATAATAACATACAGTATCTCAACTCTCTGTGTATTTTTTGCTTTTACATGGCTTTATTTTAACCTATGTTTTTATTTTTACTTCTAATTTTTTGGATGTTTGAGACAGGTTCTCTGTGTATCTTTGTCCTGGAACTCAGTCTGTAAATCAGGCTGTCCTTGAACTCACAGAGATTTGCCTGCCTCTGCCTCCCAAGTACTGGGATTAAAGCCGTGTGCCACCAGACAAAGATTTGTCTGTAACTCTCTTTCTTGGTTGAGTCTTTGTGTGGTTTCAGTACCAGGGTAACTGCAGTCTCATAAAAAGAGTTTGGCAATGGCCCTTCTGTTTCTATTATGCAAAATGCTTTGTGGAGTATAGGTATTAGCTCTTTTTGGAAGTTCTGGAAGAGTTCTACACTAAAACTATCCAGCCCTGGGCTGTTTTGGGATTGGGATGCTTTTGATTACAGCTTATGTTTCCTTGCAGTTTATAGGTTTTAAATTGTTCACCTGGTCTTGATTTAATTTTGGTATATGGTGAAAATTGTCCATTTATTTTACATTTTCCAATTTTGTGGCATACAGGCTTTTTTTAGTATGACCTACTGACTCTCTGAATTTAGTGTCTGTTGTTATGTCCTCCTTTTCATTTCCAATTTTTGTAACTTGGGTGTTCTCTCTCTGACTTTTCATGAATTTGGATAAGGGTTTGTCTATCTTGTTGATTTTCTCAAAAAAACCAGATCTTTGTCTCACTGATTCTTTGTATTGTTTTCTTTGTTTCTATTTTATTGATTTCAGCTGTCAATTTGAATATTTTCTGCCTTTACTCCTCCTGTGTGCATCTGCTTCTTTTTGTTCTAGAGAGTTCAGGTATGCTGCTAAGTCACTGCTGTGAGCTTTCTCTACTTTCTTTATGTGGGCACTTAGTGCTATGAACTTTCCATTTAGCACTGCTTTCACAGTGCCCTATCAGTTTGGGTACATTGTGCCTTCATTTTTACTGAATTCTAGAAAGTCTTTAATTTCTTTCTTTATTTCTTCCTTGAACCAGAGTTGGTTCAGTAGTTCACTTTTCCATGAGTTTATAGGCTTTCTGAGAGTAGTGCGTTGTTAAATTCTAACTTTATACCATGGTGATCTGATAAAAATAAAAGGGCTACTCCAACTTTTTGTATCTGTGGAGGTTTACTTTGTTATCGAGTATATGGTCAATATTAGAGTATGTTCTGTAAGATGCTGGGAAGAAGGTATATTCTTATGTGTTTGGGTGAAATGTTCTATAGATGTCTGTTAAGTCCATTTGAATCATGACATCTATTAGTTCTCTAAACTCTCTTAAATTTTCATCTGGTTGACCTGTCCTTTGGTGTTTAAGTCTCCTTCTACTAGTGTGTGGAGTTTAATGTGTCATTCAAGCTATAATAATGTTTCTTTTATATATGTGAGTGCTTTAATATTAGGGGAATAGATGTTCAGGATTGAGACTTTATCTTGATGGATTGTTCCTGTTATCAGTATAAAGTGTTCTTGTCCATCTCTTCTGACTGATTTTAGTTTGAAATCAGTTTTGTTTGATATTAGGATAGCTACACCCACTTGTTTCTTGGGTTCATTTGATTGGAAAACCTTTTCCTGACCATTTACTCTGAGGTATTGTTTGTCTTTGAGGTTGAAGTGTGTTTCTTATATACAGAAGGAGTCTGGATCCTGTTTTCATATCCATTCTCTTAGACTTTTTTATATGTGAATTGAGTCCATTGATGTTAAGAGATATTAGTGAACAGTGGTTGTTAATACCTGTTAATTTTTGGTGGTAGTGGTTGTGTTTCCTTCTTTGTGTTTTGCTGGTGTGAGGCTATCTGTTGCCTGTAGTTTTGTGGATGCAGTTAGCTTCCTTGGGTTGGGTTTTCTGTCTGTCTAGTACTTTCTGTAGAACTGGGTTTTAGGATATATATTGTTTAAATCTGGTTTTGTCATGGAATATCTTGTTTACTCCATAGATGGTGATTAAAATCTTTGCTGGGTATAGTAGTCTGGGCTTGCATCCATGGTCTCTTAGTGTCTGCAACCCATCTGCCTAGAATCTTCTGGCTTTCATGATTTTCTTTGAAAAGTTAGGTGTAATTCTGATAGGTCTACCTTTATATGTTACTTGACCATTTTCCTTTGAAGTTATTAATTTTCTTTCTTCATTTTGTATGTTTTGCATTTTGATTATTATATAGCAAGAGGACTATCTTTTCATCCAGTCTATTTGGTGTTCTGTAAGCTGTTTTTGCCTTTATAGAAATAGCTTTTTTTAGGTTGGAAAAGTTTTTTTCTATGATTTTGTTGAATATATTTTCTGTACATTTGAGCTGGAGTTCTTCTCCTTCTTCTACATTTTTGGTTAGGCCTTTTCATGGTGTTCCAGATTTCGTGGATGTTTTGTGTAAAGTATTTGTTGGATTTAATGGTTTCGCTGATCAATGAGTCTATTTCCTCTACTGTATCTTCAACACCTGAGATTCTTTCTTCAATCCGTTGTGTTCTGTTGGTTATGCTTGTCTTCATAGTTTCTGTTCATTTACTCAGATTTTCATATCCAGAATTCCCTACATTTGTGTTTTTTTATTGCCTCTATTTCAGGCTTCAAGTCTTGAAATGTTTGCTTCACCTGTTTGATTGTTTTTTCTTTGTTTCTTTGAGGGATTCATTAATTTCTTCCAAATTTGTTTGTCTTTTCCTCCATTTCTTTAAAGAAGTTTTTCATTTCCTTTTAAATGTCTCTATCATCTTCATAAAATTACACTTAAAATAGTTTTCTTCTGCTCCTTCGGCATTAGGAAGATCAATCTCCTTGTTGAGTGACCACTGGGTTCTGATGTTACCATGCTGCTTTTTAGGTTGTTGGATGAGTTCTTACATTGGCACCTACACATCTCTTCCTTCAATTGATGACGACAGTGTTTCTGTGTCTTGGTACAATCCTAGAAGTAACTGTCTGATTCTTTGGAAATTGTTCTTTGTCTGCTCTTAAATGTCAATGTCTGTGTCTCAGGGAGCCACTGATGTGTTTATTAGCCTGTTCTCTTGGTCTTCTCTCTTGCTTTGCTCTCTTGGTCAACTCTGTGCAGTCATATTCTCTCTTGGTTCACTCTCTTGGTCCACTCTGTGCAGTCAAGCTTATTCTTTAGAGTTTCTCTCTTTTGGTCCCCTCTCTTGGTCCTCTCAGCAGGAAACTCTCCTCCAGGTCCTCTTGGTCCTCTCTGTATTTATTAAGCTGTGGTTCAGAGTTCCACTGAATTTTCGGGAGAATAGGGGAGTTTGGGGGCAGGATGGGGCTACTAGCTTGCAGGGTCCAGTGGATGGGGCTGGGTACTGGGGAAGCCTCCCCACAGGAAACTCTCCTTCTGGCTGGATAGAGAAGCTGAGGCAGTTGGGGGAAGATGTCAATTAAATTCTTTTGTTTAGAGTCAATGATTCCTTTCATATTTATACACATAAGGTGGCACATTATGAGTGAGGAGTCAAGGAAATTTGAAATTTAAAGAGAAAGGTATTACAGAGCATCTTGTTGTTGGCCTCTAAGCTTGGAAGAGTTATACACTGATCTCAGTTGTCCTTCTGCAATCTTCTACAGCTTCTACTGTATGTTCTGGAACTGAAGCCAACCTATAACTGCAATAGATAAATACCACAATGACATCCATTTGGCAAATGCAATTATATTATTTCCTGTTATAGTAAAAGGAAATTCTAAAACATAAAATTAATATATCAGAGACTCTAAGCAAATTCCTTGGTGGAAGTGTTTGATATGGTCATACTTATTTTATCAAGTTTAATTTTGGATATAAAAAATGAATATCTCTGCTTAGTTTTGGAAGAACATGATGCTGACAGAAAAGTTGCCCTGTGTTCTCAGCTGGAATTTCTGTATGACTGTACTCCTGTCTTCTATTTCCCTGACACCCTTTGGGAAAAGTAAGTTAACTTTCAACTCTTTATTTTTCATGTCAACTATTCTGTGTAAACATGGGCTTTTGTACATTTATGTATTGAATTTTTGAAAGTAACATTGCAAATAAAGAATAACACTTATACTTTAAGAATTTATTTAGAAAATATAAAATATATAAAGCACTAGAGCTTTAGAAAATACATAAATATCATATATTTCATAGAACTAGTCTTTCTCATTATTTATATTTTCCTACTGTCAAATTATTTACAGCTTGTGTTGCAAAAAAAATTGCTATTTTTAGTAGTTTCAATTTCTATGAACCAAACTGACAGTAAAATCTGTTATGATTATACAGGAACACAGGCATGTTTCAAATAAAATAGGGAAACCTCTGTGTGGTTTTCTGACACTACTAAAACCAAATTACACATCTTGATTGTCTTATGTTGTAATTGCAATACTGCTCATGAAGACTGATAAAAAGAGTCACATCTCATATTAACTGCACTGAGACTGTAGCTACAGAGCTACAGAAAGACAGTTACAAAAAAAAGTCTTAATTTTATGATCCGTACCCCGTTTTCTAATATGCAGGCTAAGTTGTCTTCAACCTTCCAGTTTCTTCTGCTGTTTATCAATGAAAAGGTAACAATGCAGGTTTTTCCAAGGACAAATACTGCCTCAGGAAGATTTTCACTATCGTGAGCTGCAGAGTTAGTTTATGAACTATCTGTAGAATTTCCATTTCCAAAGGTACATTACACAAACCTCCAAGGTTCTGTGCTCTCCAAGGCACATTAGTAAATATCTTCAAGGTTTCCATTTTCTTGACAGAAACAATTACAAATGCCATGCAAGAATAATTTCACACAGAGAATCAAGGCAGCCATCAGAATTCTCTTAGGCAGCAGTTGCAAATGTTTATGGTAATATTATTTGACTCTTCACATTTCACATTAGAAACCCGGTTACTCATTTCACTCTGTTTCTTTTGTTATCAGTGTAGCTCTAAAGTGGGGGAAAGCATTACAATAAAGTTGGAACAAGCTTGTTCTCGCTATAAAACTACATTTTAAAACAGAATACCTCAGCCTTCTTTCTCCAGAGAACTCACATATTTACTATTTCATCTTAGTAATGAAGGGAACAGTTGCCATCTGGCCACTCCAAATGTACAGCGTTTCTGCTTCTAGATAGAAATGACAGCATATGGAAAGAGAGGTTTGTCTATTGAATGAATATTCTGAGAAATACTTAGAGAGTTGAATCTTCTGCCTGATTCAATATGATCCTTGTAGCCCCCAAATATATGAGTGAATATATGAAGTTCTTTTTTGTCTTTTGAAAAAAATCCTTAATAGAACAAGGGTATACATTAATTTATTTGGTACTTTCTTTAAAAAAGCAGTCCATCAACTGTATTTGGTGGTATCTTCCTGTAATCCCTGAATTTGTGAGACCAAGATTGAGGATTAAGTTTTAGATTAGCCTGGGCTATTTAAACTTAGATCTTGTTTGAAAACAATGCAAAAGACTATTTATTATTTTACCTTTTCCTACCTTAAGTTTAATGCTCCTGAGTTGGAAAATGAATGTGTTGAATGCAGAAGCTAAAAATAAAATTGAGGACAGATTTCAGCTCAGTGTCAAACACAAAAATATAAAAAGAGAAGGGGAAAGTTATTAAAAAAAACAAAGGGATTTATAATTATAATCCACATTAAAAGCAAGGCAGGAAAAGAAAATCCCACAGTCATTAAAATATTTGCAAACTAGGATGCTATTCAGCCATGGTAAAGGATGGAATCCTTACACTTGTACCAACATGAATGAAATAGAGACCACTATGATAAACCAAGTAAGCTATTCATAAAAGACAAGTGTTACAAATTCTTACTCATATGTGAAATGCAAAAATGTGGCATTCCTGTCATTGAGAGAAGAATGGTGATTATGAGAGACTGAGGGCAGCAGTAGCAGAGAAATGAAAAAAAAATCAAACAATGAGTACCAAGTTACAGTTAGACAGAGTGAGTTCTCAAGTTTCTACTGCACAATATTGGGGTTGGTTAATAATGATGCACTATATGTTTCAACAGAGTGAGAATGGATTTTAAAATATAAAAAGTGTTTGCAGCTTTTGTCTGACGATCTTGTTTGCTTCTGACTTCCAGGAAAAAGTATATAAGTTTTTCTTTGGGTTCACCTTGCTATTTGGCATCTGCAGGCTTGTAAGCTATACACTTAATGTCCTTTGTTAATGGCTAAGGTCCACTAATGAGTG